>NW_006497952.1:1219893-1238314 GCF_000471905.2 Amborella trichopoda
AGAGAGAGAGAGAGAGCACCATGGCGTGGGTGTGCCCTTCTATTTCTTTACGAGAGAGAGAGAGGAGAGATTTTGGTGTAGGAGATATGGGAGAGGGCACCCATTTATATAGTGCTTGAAGGGGTTTAGGGTTTTTTAGAATTTTCCATGGTTTGCCTCTTCTAGTAAGATTGTATATATATTATTGATCTCAAGTGACTTGAAGGGTGAGAGATATATGCCATCCGTTCCATAGATAGGTTATCAAGATCATACGGAAGGTGCTAGAACATTTATCTCTCATTTTCTAAACCATTTTCCCATTAATTAATTTAAATAAAAATATCTATAATAATATTGCGCTTTCTTATTTTCATGCACAAGCCTCATCACACTTTCTTTATTTGTTTTCAAAACTTCCTTCAGACACAACCTTTCCAAAACATAAGCTTTCTTCACCCTCAACCAATAAGCTTGATTTAAAAAAAAGGGAAGTTCACAAGGTGGGGCGTGCCACCTTAGGTGGCACATCATGGGCCCCACCATATTGTCATGGTGGCCCATTTTAAAATTAAGAAAAATTGCTAAACGCCCCCCCCCCCCCTTTCCGCCCCCCAAGATGGACTTTTTACCCACTTTATACCCCACCCAACTTTTCCTAGCAACTCCCCCCCAAAAATGATGTTTTCTAGCTAATATCCCTATACAAAAAACTTCATTTTTTTGGATGAAAATAGCCTTCCCTCACATAACAAATTATTTTCATTGGAGAAGGCGGTTCGGCATTTTGAACAGGCGGTTCGACGATTTT
Organism: Amborella trichopoda; assembly: GCF_000471905.2. Next base: position 1,220,684 of record NW_006497952.1, read on the forward strand.
TTTTTGCTGGAATGGGCGGTCCGACGTTTCATGGTGGCGGTCCGACGATTATTTTTTTTTGCTGGAATGGGAGGTCTGATATTTTGAAGTTACGGTCCGGCATTTTGAAGGGGCAGTCCGGTGTTTTGATATGGCGATCTGGCATTTTGTAGGGGCAGTCCGGTGTTTTGATATGGCGATCTGGCATTTTGTAGGGGCAATCCGACGTTTTGAAGTACGCCAGACTGAGCAGTCCAACGTTTCCTTTTATTGGGATCCAAAAATGATTTGTTATGTGAGAAGAGGGTATTTTCGTCAAAAAAATTTAACTTTTTGTATTGGGGGTATTGGATAGAAAACATCATTTTTTGGGGGGGGGATTGCTAGGAAAAGTTGAGTGGGGTATAAAGTGGGTAAAAAGTCCATCTTTGGGTTGGGGGGGGGGTTTAGCAATTTTTCCTTAAAATATTTATGATTTTTAGAAATTCATAAAATCCAATTCGAATAATCAAATCAATATAAAATCAATATTTTTGTTTTAATAAATCTAAATTTTATAAATAAAATACCCAAAAATTCAGAAAAATTCAAATAATAATTCTAAAAATCATATAACATTAAAAGAAACATAATTAAATACTTTTGATGGAAAAAATATCCATATAGTCTAAGAATAAATAAATAAATACTGGGGCACTTTACCTTCTACTGTGGACTACGGCCCATACGTGCTTTCTAAAATCGACCTAGTGTTGTCCATGACCCACAGTCTATGCAGGGGCTCATTTGTGGGTCAGTAAAGCCAATGGGCAATGGGTCATAATCTCAATATGTGGATTTCAGGTTCTCCCCTAGAGACGTACTAACCAATGTCATCTAGACTTGATATAACTACTACCTTATTATTCGTAAGGATAATCTCTTCCACATGTACAAGCTTCACCCTAAAAGGTGGTTAGCATTCCCGAAATGGTTATCATATGTTCATGTTGTGTGATGGTATGCGGATGAAGCTTTGGCCCCTGTCTCCGAAGGCCTCCATCATACAAAAGGACCACACAATCCATCGCCTCACTCATCCAGGCAAACTCCGACCTTATCAAGGGATGACACATTATAATCGTTATCGGTTTAATCTCTATGCCCAGGTAACATGGGTTTTTCTCAACCGACTGGATTAGCACGTCAAGCTCAGTCCAGTATCAGCAAACATTGTTTGCTTAGTATTTTCCACACAGGACTACGGTACCACTAAGTTCATGTTCCATTATAACAAAAGTTCAATTACAATCAGTCATAAGGAGTTTAATGATCACACGGGACTTTAATGGTCACACGCCCGGCACCTCAGGCACGACCTACAACAAATTCCATTACTCTCGAATTAGGGGTCAAGGCGTTGTTCTCATTAAAATTCGTCTATGGAAACTCTTAGATACAATAATGCCTAAATCGCCGTAAAGCTTAGATTCGAGGCCTCCCTCCTCTCTCCTATCAATGCGCACCCCTCCTCGACGTTCACCAATTTAACTTAGCTGGGGTAGAATAAACAATGGGAGGAGAAGCACCATGGTGATCAAGCAGTAGGCACCTGGAGTCAGATTCACCAAAAGGGTGGGACCTCTTTATAGCCCTCTCACCTTTCACAAGCGCTTCAATAGAGAGGTTCTGTTGGAGGAGGAGAATAAGCTAGTTTCTTGATCTTTGTCATGCCGTGTGTTTTTATGAATCCTTACCGACTAACTACCTTGATCCCTTCCTAGCAATGCGCCCACAAGCGAGGCTTATTGCAAGTCCCCATTATCAATACATTTAAATCAAGAGTCGGCCTGCCTTGTAAGGCTGCCATTGGTTTGGACCAAGATTCTGGCTGTTTTCGGGGCTAATCCATGCCTGTTACATGCTTCAGACCAGCGCCGGGCCAGCCACACTAAAACCAATCCTTACGGGGCCGGCTCGAAAACTTACCACCTAATGAGGTTGGCCCGAGAAGCCCCAAAACAGAACAGGGCTGGCCTATTTTTTATGAGAGGAAACAAAGACAAGCCAACCCAAGGATTGACTTTATTTCTCACACAAACTTTACTTATTTGTAGTAAGCCAAAATAAATAAATAAATGTTAAAATATTTTTTAGAAACTTTAAAACTTATTATCTCTATTTAGAAACCCAATATCTTTTTTCTCTCTAAAAACCCTCTCTCTCTCTCTCTCTATATATATATATATATATATATAGAAACCTAATCTATCTAAAAACTTATTCCCTCTTTAAAACCCAATCTCTCTTTCTCTCTCTAAAAACACCATCTCTCTCTCTTTTGAAGCCCATTCTTTACCCAATGTCTCATTTTCTCTCTAGAAACTAACTTTTTGTAGGAATCGGGCTTGGGTCAAGACGGTAGAGGCTGGATTTTCACAGCACAACCTCTCAAGTTCCGTTCCGATTTAACTTTGTCAAAGTTCCATTCCTATTTAACTTTGTCAAAATAAAAAGAAAGAATAGAAACTCAACCTTTGTCTCTCTAAAAACCCATTCTCTCTATCTCTCTAGAAATACAATTTCTCTTTCTCTCTCTAATAGCTCAATCTCCCTTTCTCTCTCTAAAAACCTCTTTTCTCTCTCTAAAAATTCAATCTCTTTTTCTCTATCTAAAAAACCATTTTCTCCCTCTAAAAACTCAATCTCTCTTTTTCTCTAGAAACCCATTCTCTATCTAAAAATCTATTCTTTCTCTAGAAACCTAATCTCTCTTGCTCTCTATAAAAATCTATTCTCTCTACCTAGAAAGCCAATCACTCTATAAAAACTCAATGTCTCTCTAAAACTCATTCTCTCACTATCTAGAAACCTAACATCTCTTTTTCTCTCTAAATATTCGCTCTCTAGAAATCCAATCTTTCGGTCACGAAAAGCCATTCTCTCTCCTTAAAAACCCAATCTCTTTTTCTCTCTCCACCAATCCAATCTTTTTTCTCTCTCTAAAAATCTAGTCTTTTTCTCTCTTTAAAACTCATTTTTCTCTCTAAAAAAACCCAATCTCTCTTTCTTACTCTAAAAACTCATTCTTTCTCTCGAAACCAACCCCGGGATAGAGAGATGCTAGGTGGAATAGAGAGAGCGTTCGGCCCAGGGGAGAGAACGTTATGCGTGAAAGCCCTAAATCCAATGGGTTGATTTTTGGTAAATAAAATACGAGAAATAAAACATGAAACACATAATCAAGAACACAAATATTTACGTGGTTCACCTCAGAAGGCTTACATCAACGGGCACAACAAACTGAAATCCACTACACCAATGAAAGTTACATCAAAGATTTTGAAACATAGAGTTACCTCTCTAAACCTCGACAAAAACTCAAGTTGAATAAACCCTTTTAAACCTGCTCTCCCAACGGTACCACTACCAATCTCTCATCTCTGTTCCATAACTAGACCACTGTCTGAAAAGATATCATAATTAGACTACTATCTATGTAGAGAACTTTGAGAGCAAACGAAACTTTATCTCACTAAAAAGGAGAACTATCCAAAATCTCAATGGGAAATGCTTCTCTACAATAAACAACTACTTCCGCTTCTCTACAAGAACGAAACCTCTCAATATTCAATATTTCTCTCCATATTATCTTCTCTCTGAGAAAAAAACTTGCATTTTATGCACAAGATGAACTGTCCATTTCTTTCTAGAGGAACGACTATTCCCTTATGGCGACCCAAACACGGCATACAAATTCTCTAAGTTGTGAATATCACATTTTTTTTTTCTTTAAAGAAACAAAAGATTACACTAAAATATTATATATATATATATATATATAGGGAATGGTTCTTATCAGCTGACCAGCTAACTGTTATAGTGTCAGCCAACGGCTCATATTGAATCTAGACTTGATCCAATGGTTACGACTTCATTTTACATTTTAATTTTTAATGTTTATTTATAAATCCAAATCACTTGAATTTTTTAGTGTCTGTTCTTTAAAAATACGAGAATCTAATAAAAATATAAAAAAATAAATACAAACAAAAAAAATGTGAAGAATACTTTTTTTTTCTAGATGGGCCGGGTAGGGTCGGGCCAAAGAAGTTTTAGGATTTTCCGGGCCTCAGCCCAGCCCAACCCAGTGGCAGCCCTAACCACGAGGACCCATGATCGCACCTCCTAGTCAGACATCCTCCTAAGCCTATCAAACGAGGACTTGGTGTCGTCCTCCTTTCCTAGATGAGCGGTGGCCTCGAGAAACCAGTCAAAAGCTGGGTAATATAAGGGAAGGTGATGGTGTGGGTGTTTTTATTTTTTTGTTATTTTATTTTAGGTTTAAAATTATTTTTGTCTTCTTTTGCTTATAGATATTTAAGGGATATTTATATATGGGAACCAATCAGGCAGAAAATGTGTATCAGACTTTAGTTATCTGTTTTGAGATTATCACAGTTATTCAATTTAATTACCATGTGGCGCAGCTATTACCTTTATTATTGGTCAAGTCGACGCTATATGTTGTTTTATATAATGAGATTTATATGGTGGCCATCCCATCAGGCATGTTCAATATGAGCAATGTGTAACATCAAGTTCTATCATGCCATATAGAGCCAACTTTGTGGCCCCCGCAAAGGAGAGTCAAGTTCAAATAAATTGGGCTGGTAAATTTCCAAATCATTTTTTTAAGCACATAGACTAATATATGGTAGGAGCACAATATTCACTTATTCCCTTCGTTGAAACGCAATTTAGAATATTTTTTTCTAATCTAAAATTTTGTAATCCGCTCAAGACTAACTTGATGATCATTTTCAAACAAACAATTTAGATTTTGGGTTCTTCAATACTTAGATCTTACCCTCCAAAAATAAGATCTTTATTCAATCTTGCGATGTTAGTTCTAAGGTACTCTATACAATGAGACCATTTACCTTTGGTATGAGGAGGTTACAATTATTTGTAATCATCCGATGCAGAAATGTGATAGCTTGAGTTTCTCAAATTTCAAAAATTTTTATTTTGAACTTTGAACTTATAGTCATCCAATTTTACATCCAATGATCAAGATTAACACAACCACCTAGCACCAAAAATAAATGGTCTCATTGAATACTTTCCCTATTTGTAGTAGGCACATATAAACTGCACATTGAAAATTTATTCTTCTTAAGCCAGTCACTAGGTTAAAGAGGGCAGACCCCTAAAATTTGGGGTTCTAGAAGTACTCCTGTGTTGCTGTTCACCTAATGGAGTAAATGGGCAGTATGCTCTAGCGTTAGAACAAAATCTTTCGGACTTTCGCAAAAGTGCCCACTGGTTGCCTCATTATGAAAGGCGCCCAATTATTTCAGCTCTCCAATCTCCTCTTCAAATATTCCAATTCTAAAAGTACCAATTTCATGCTAGTTTCAAATTGGGTAGATTTTATGGAGAGGAAATGATAATATACAAATATTGTTAACCCCTTTGGTGGAAAGTAATTTTATGTCCTCATAAATGTTGATTACAGAGTTGGTGGGCATCACATTCCTGCAGCATATGCAAATGGGCCACAAAGCTTTCTCTATCCCTCGGCCCCTTTCCTAATAAAAGTCAAATATTAGGGCTGTACGTGGTCGTGGTGGTAGTACTAATACCATAGTTAGCATGTTTTTGTTCAAAATATGATTTTTTCAAAAAATCTTTGATTTTCTTAGTTTCTTTAAGAACCCCGAGTTTTTCAAAAGATGTTCAACAAATATCGTTTTTATAATGGAACCAATATAAATATGTATTTTATCTCTTTTCAAAAAAATTTATTCGCTATAACTTTATTTCCTCAATAGGTTAATATTATTAAAGTTTGGTTTAGAGATAAGTAGTACATTAGCAATGGGAGTAAATTAAGAATCTTGATTTAACAAAAAATTCCATAAAACATTTCACCAATGAGTTCCCTTAAAAAAGTGTACGAAAAAATACAAGCAATATATTCTCCAAAAAAAAAAATCAAAGCAATTGTATATCTTAACATAATAGGTAGGATTAGAAGAAGAGTAACCGAATGAAAAATCTTTTTTTTAGCTTTAAACCCATAGCGTCTTTATAAAGAACAAGAGAGATTGAATGATATTAAATATTTAGGTATCTATGAAATCAGTGCAAGATTCAAATTTGCTTGACCATTTTGTTGCTTTTTTTAATGCATAGACAGGTTTGATTAATTTCATATTTTATTTTTTATTTCATCGGCGTATACAACATTACATTTCGCCGTATACAACATAACATTTCTTTGAAAAATAATTCTATACCTTGGTTTACAGTCCTTGTTATTTGCTAATTAGTTATTGTGTTTACTATTGTTTTTGTTGTTTCATTTTATGCTCCCAATAAATCTACATACATTTTTGTTGTAACAACAGAGTAAGTATTGTCGCTGGATTCACTAAAAGTTTCAACAAAAATTACAAGTATTATTCTAATGACACTAGTAAAGCTATAAAGTTATTGTTTAATAGTTGTAATATATGTATATAATAGCTACAAATCATATATTATTTCATCTTTACACATCCGATTTTTTCACTTCATTTTTTTAAACAAATCCGAAATATTCACTATTCTATAACTTATCTTTTTCTTGGCGATCCGTATTTTTTTGACCCAATTTTTTCCCCGGCTTTTTAAAATAAAATCAATAGATTACCGATGTTTTGGTATGTCAATATTTTATATCACGAGTGATAATTGTAATTCTTATATCTTGAAGTGAATATAAGGATCAGGATTTATGGCAGATATGTTTGATTTCCAGTTCTCTAATGGTTCAACTACAATTTTGAGATGTAAACTATCTTCATATAGGAGGAATCATTTCTTTTTCTTGACATGTATTTTTCTTTGTTGAAGGTTGCAAAAACCAGGGTTATGTGGATACTGATATAAGTTTTGGTGTCTATGAGTATATCAGGTGTTCACTATGTCCACCTAAATAATTGGTACTGCTAGATATATCTATACTTTTGAATTTTATATTTTTGTTCTATTTAATATTGTTTCTCTGTTTTACAGAATATCAAACAAGTGGAACAAATGGCAGTAGAATGAGCAGGGTAGCTCAAAATGAACCGAGTTGGAATCCTCTCATGTTCCCCTATTGATTTTTAATAATTTATGTATGCAATGTGTACATCCGTATTGATTTTTAATTATTTATATATGAGCAATGTCCAAGGATATATCTAGCCCTCTTTCATGGGTCAACAGGTTGGACGAAACTTGTACTCGAGGGTGGTTACTGTAGGAGATTCTATGAATGTTATTTAAGACATTTGCACTCGGGTGGTCATTGAAGGAGATTCTATGAATGTTATTAAGCGGCGTAGAATGCCTTCTTCTATCCCTAGGTAGAGGGTTCATATCAGGGATCGAATAGAACTTTTCCTTCGTGGTAGGGAGATTCAATTTGTACACGTTTATAGGGAGAGGAATAGAAGCGTGGATGCTTTGGTCAGAGGCATCGTTGTGTCACCTTCCCCGGACTACTCCTTCTGCTTCTCACCTTTCTTGATTTTGCTTTTTTTGTTTTTTTTTCCTTTTTGTAATTTTTCATTTCATCAATGAAAAGCTACGGTTAATTGTTCAAAAAAAAAAAAAAAGACCAACGGTAAATGCCAATAATTATGCCCAGTTTTGGGAGACGGAATTTCTTGTAAGATGAAGATCAGGTTTGTGGATGAACTCTGCGTCTTGTAAACTTCTTTTGCTACTTATGGTGACAAATCCATGGTAAAGATCTGTCTTTTGGGTTTCACTTTAATTTAAGTTCAAAGAGAGAGCAACATTTGGTGATACTACATAATTGTTTTGAGACTAAAACGAAAGCTACCAAACCTAACTTCAATGGCTTTGTATAATTCGCTAGAACTCAAGAAAATGATGTTTTCAAATTTTCTCAAATCTGAACTAAAAATCTAAATTTATTTATTATTTATGGACTTTATTTAGACATCGTAATCCTAATTCTAATAAAATTAGAACTCCTAATAAAAATTAAACCCAATTCATATCATGTAAAAAGGATTAATTCAATTTTTCACCTAACACAAAATTTTCCATGAAATTCAAAAGATCTTGGAACAAAATTTCCACAACTTGAATTCACAACTGACATGTGGTTTTTCAGGACTGACTCACCCAAAATTGGCTCACTGAAACAGGAATCAGTGAGCCGACTCAAATTCGAGTGTCCAAGTCGACACCCAGTTCGTGTTTTCTAAGTTCTGCTTCAGACAACTGGGTTGATTAGTTGGATTTTGGAGTCCAACCAGGCATGAGGATCCCCTTTAATATCTTATGGCTATTACAAGTGGTTAATCTCTATATCCCTTACAACCTCCTCCCTCTTCTTTGATTGAATGTGTTCTCCATAGTAGTAAGAGGCAAACCCCCACAAACATAAAACCAGGGCCATGCCCTTTTCTGCACTAAACTTCTCATGGAAAAAGATGACTGCTAATATGCTGGTCAAAGGCAATTGCACTGCCAAAAGAATGCCATTGAGGAGAGAAGAGGTGTACAAGATGAAACTGAAACTTCCGATTAAGAAAACTTGCCACAATATGCCGCTTGCCACCACTGTCAAATGGTACTTAAACTCTCCCAATCCAAATTCTTTTGACTCTCTTGAAATAACCTGCAAGTTATAAATAATCCACTTATTCAATCTAAAATGGCGGTTATTAGTTAATTACTCACAACTGTGTACTAGAAAAACACTTATTCTAAGGACGAAAAAAAAAAATAAAAAAATAAAAAATTATATATATATATATATATATATATATATATAATCAATATATCATCATCATTAGAAATACTTACGTATGGACCGAAAACTCCACCAGAATTACTATTTGATCCATATTTTTTATATATTATGTGGAAATCCATCTTTTTTTTAATTTTTTTATAGAGTGGGTTGAGGTCCGTCCAAAAAAAAGGGACCCCAAGCCCAATAGTTGTAAAAATTCATATAATAATTTATATATGTAAACAATAAATAATATCTTATTTCAATTAGTATATTATAAATTATAATAGAAATCATTTTTGCTTGAGACCTGGTGAAAAATATTTCTTGGCAAAGGTAAAATAACTCCAGTCCTCCGTGAAATGTGACAGACTTGATAAAATAATGGTTCGCTTATCTAAAAGAATCCCATACAGTCTCACCTACCCATTTTATTCCTCCATCGCTCCTACAAACCTCCATCTCGGGAATAATGCAAACGATAACATCCTATAGATGAACTTCGGGAAAATTACTTATTCCCCCTGAAAAAACCCTCAGTTGAATATTCTTCTTGTTGGGTGAATGTGGCGCTTTCCGTGCTTTTTCTACGGCATAGAAGTTCTATCATTCAACCATTTATTTTGAATGGAGGGTTAAGATTGCCTCTATCACAATGTTACGTCTTTACATTATTTTATTTTTAATTTTTATTCTAAAAACTATTTTGACACTAAATTTTGAACGTCCATTCCTCTATTAAATCACACTAGAAAAAATTAACTAAAATACCTCTAAAATAAAATGGCCAAAATACCCCTAAAACTTTTAAAGGGTATTGTGGTCGTTATATATTATCAAAAAATTACTTTTAATATTTTTTATAGGTACGCCCCAATGAGATGATGGCACGTACCAAATTTCAAATTCATACAATTTGTATAAAAAAAACTTAAAATAAAATACTTTGAGACATCGGATCTAAGATCAAACGGTGAGTGGCTCCCTTGATCAAAATTGGACGGCTAGATGGTAGGAGGAGGATATAACTTCTATGCTGTAGGGGAAGCATAGAAATATTTTCCGGCCATTAAAAGCCTTATGAGTGCTTGTAAAATGAAATGATACGGTCGATCATGAATTTAGTGAAAGTGTGGTCCTTCGTGGACCATACTAAGCAAACAATGTTTACCGATATTGTACTAATCTTGACGAGCTTGACTAGTCGGTCGGGAAAAACCTATGTTACCTGGGTATAGAAAACTATCCGATAAAGATTCTAATAGGTCATCTCTCGATGAGTGAGTCGAGGGACTGTGTGACCCTTGTGTGTGATGGTGACTTTCAAAGACAGAGGCAAAGCCTCATCTGCGAGTCATCACACGGCTTGCATAACGATAGCCATTTAGAGAAAGCAAACCACCTTTTAAAATTAAGCTTATCATAGATTGTATTCTTTTTGGAGGGGCCGGGGAATTATGTATGTACGGGGGGTCGGGGAAATTACGTATATACCATATTCAAATATGGTATTTAAAGACTTGAACATTTTTACAACACCCAGTGCACCTGCTCGTCTTTTTTATTTTTTTAAGTTTACTCCTAGGTTTGCTGTTTCAAATAGTAAACCGGTTTTTTATATTTTTTAATTTCTTTGACAATTATAGGAAAGTTGTTTAAGTGGAGTAATACAAAGCCGAGCCGTCCAACGTTTGTGAGCCCGCAAGGCTTCCCAAAAATATAAAGCCAAGTCACTTATCCAAAAATACATAGCCAAGAGAGGCGTTGGTCCAATGTTTGCCCGATCAAAACTGCTTTCTAGGCCTTTAAAAAAAAAAAAAAACAAAAAGCTTTTTTGGTTTTTAAAAATAAAAAAAAAAACAACAAAAAAAAACACTTTAAGGCAGTCCAATATTGGGCGAAATACCGATAACTACTCTCTTTCCTGACAGCCATCCGTCCAATGTTTGCGACATGGGACTGCGTACAAAACTAAACCAAAAAACAAAACAAGTGTGAACTTTGCCACCGTCCATTACATTTTACGAAAAATCAAATAATTTCATAATATTGGAATAATTTTCCTTTATATTATTTTTGAATTAGAAAACATAGTAGTTTTGAGCAAAAACAATGAAAACAGAGTAATTTTCAGCAAAAACAATAAAAGCAGAGTAGGTTTAGTTTTCAGCAAAAAAAAAAAAAACTAAAATCACTTCATCCCTTACCTGAAAGTCCTTGTTGATAACCATTCCTATTGTGCAGAACCCTGTGGCCACCACCGACATAACAAGAAGCATCTCCATGACCAGCCCAAACGTCACAATTTGCTTAGACTTCACATACACCAACTCAATCAAAGGAAACACCAAACCAATAAGAGCAGCAGCACCGAGTGTGAGCACAAACCCGAGCCCATATTGTGCACCCGTCACGCCCTCAGGCCTATCACTGCTGGCCCTGATCCCCAACAAGACCGAACCCAAGCTCAACAAAACCACAGCATTTATTGTATGGGCAGTGAACCTTTGGCCAACAATTAAGAACGCGAAGAAGGCGGTGAAGCCAAGCTGAGTTGAAACCAGGAGAGTGGAGGTTGAAATGGGGAGGTAAGAGAGACCGAAAGCATACATGTAGTCGTCGATGCCGATAAGCAGGCCTATGCTGGCACTTTGAAGGGCCAAGGGAAAGGTAAGATGGGACTGTCTTCTTTGAGATTGTGAGGTTTTTGTGCTGGAAATTTTGGAGAGAAAGAGAGGAATCAACAGGATGGGGAAAGCCGCTGTTTGTATCCAGGCGGTGAGCCACTTGCGTTGGCCGCCGTGAATGAAGTAGAGGCGGGAGACGAGGGGGGCGCCGGAGGCTCCGACCACGAGGAGGAGGACAGTGAGGAGGAGAAGTATGCGGTTGGTTTTTCCCTTTGTGGTGGTCATGGTGGTGTTGCTTCCGGTGGTGGTTTCTTCATTCATGGCGAGAGGCTTTTGGTAGAGACAACTAAAGGGTACGGTTTATTCAAGACCTCTACTTTAAACGATCAAAACAATATACATTTTCAAATGCACATGGTTTTTATGAGTCTATGCGAAATGAGTCACCTCTAAAAAAAATTTATTTTTGAGATGGATTTTTTTGACTTAATTGTTAAAGAATAAAAAAATAAATAAAATTTGAAATTAAAATAATAATTTGATTAAAAAATGATGACCCTTAATTTTAATTATTTTTACATGGACCATGTAATGCATCCATCTTTAAGATTCATTCTTCAGGAACCGCAAATATAGAACTGCTGTCCCGGCGGCATGAAACAATTTCCCTTTTCAAATTCTATGAGACCGCTTAGGTAGTGCGTTGAGAGGAAAGGTTTATAACTTTATGGAAAAAGTTCATGGAAAGGTGTGACCCTAAATAACCATATTAAGTCGTAATTAACAATTTACTTGAAATGGTTGTTTTGATACTGAAAAATCCTCAATTCGATCATCTCGACCTCAAGATGTATAGATATAAGAAAATATAGATCTAAAGTCTTGTAAATAATGCATCTTGTAATGTATTTTTTTGACCGTCAATTTTCAAGATTTTCAAGTTTTAAGTATCCATAGATCTGCTTGATCTAAACAATTTTTTAAAATTTAATTTTTATAATTAGAGATAGAAATATATTTTTAGGCTATCATAAATATTTCTAATATTAAAATCATATATTTCGATTCTATTTGAAATTACGGCTTACTTTGATCGTTTAGGACCACGGCCATATACACCCATAACTTTATATACATGAGAGATTGTTTTTGGATGAATGTCTTGGGAAAAGGATGAAAAGGTAAACTTGGGTGGTAGTTTTGTTGATTAATTAGGCGTTAAGTGTGGGAGTGTTGGGTTTTTCTTTATTCGTTTTGGTCTTTTTGAGTGAAGATAAGGTCTTGTTGTATTGTTTTAGAAAAAATAGGGCATATGCCACACCTTCAATTATTTCGAAAAATAGAGCTTTAAAGGCAAGGCGCGACTTAAGCATGCGGACAAAATCGTGGTTATTTTGTGTTTGTCTTGCAGGCCGACGTATGCGTCAAAAAGAGAGAAAAAAACGCAAGGAGAGAGAGGGAGGGTCCAGACCCAAACACTTTCTCATTATATTATTTATTTGAGGAAAACTCTAGGGTCCGGGTCATGACCCAAACACTTTCTCTTACATGGTATTTAAGAAGGGTGAGGTTTGTATAGAGCCGAGGTGCTAAACAATCAAAATATAGCGTACCTTCAAATAGGGTTGAGAAATGTGGTTTCAATACTGAAAATCTTTGTGATAGCCTTAAAATAAATTTTCATATTTAATTATAAGATTTGAAGCGTCAAAAATAGTGTAGATTGAACAGATCTATGAAAACTTGAAAATCTTGATAATTGACAATCAATAAATGCATTACAAGATGCGCTATTTTCAGACTTTGAAATCCATTTTTTTCTCGTATACATACATCTTGACGTCTAGATGATCAATTTGATGCTATTTGGGCATCAAAACAATCATGAAATTTTTGAGGTGGGCTCTAATTTGATTGCTTAGAGCCTCGGCTCTATATGAACTTTTTCCATTTAAGAATGAATTCACTCAAGAATGGATATTGGCATTCCTTGGGTCGTCCTTAAACTCGTTGGTTCACCTTTTTGTTGATCTCGCTGAATATACTTTTTTCACTTGTATAGAACATTTCCACACCGTTTTAAGGGTAATCAGATCGAGGATCTAATGATCCTAGTTTCTTGAAAAATTCCACACATTAAGAGAAAAATTACAATATCAGTAGTTGAATGCCGTTATATCTGCAATGCACGAGATATAGTCAACAAGCTATTAATATGAAACTTCAAGAAAAGGGTCACGACACTTCGACACGGTTTTTTGAGAGTTTCAATTTGGTCCCGAAAGCATCGAGCTTCGGGGTATCAGTTAGGACAGATCCAAACTGATGGTGGTTGCAGATATGGGTTAAGCAAGGTCCAAATATCGCTCAAGTCATATCACCCTTGTACCTTAAGTTACATGAAGCCTTACTATATATATTTTAGGAATTCACCTCAATATATTAAGACGAGCTTTCTTTTAAGCCCCATCGGTCAAACCCCATTATTTAAACATATGATAGGTGTCTTAAAGAGGCACAACACATCTCACTTAGAACTCATCCAATATCTAGTAGAGAGGCATTTATATGCCGGGGAATATATGCATTCCGGAGTTCAGTCTTAAATAGAAACATCTTCATGATCTCTTATCATTGGCCATAAATTATAGCACATGTGTATAACCAACGATAGATGCCAATATTAAGCCGTATCTGATCCTCCATATATCACATGGATAGAACTACATAGAGCCATAAGAATATATATATCCTAGAACTTGTCGTAAAAGGAGATGGCTTCACCATTTTATGTTGCTGACGAGCATTTGGTATTATCAGTCGTGAGTTAGAACCTTTAAGGACTAACTAACGAGTCAATATTCCTTTAGGTATGTCAAGTTTTTTATATGATGGATCTTGATCATATCATATATTTGCATCACATGTGGTATTTCATTAAGCCTCATATGAAGCTTGGCTATTATATCAATATTAAAATGCATTTGGTCCTCGTATGTGACTGAAAACACACCCAACACCATCGTGCATTGATAATGATTAGTCCATAGGAAAAGGGTCGTTATATGCAATAGAATCTGTTCAGCCATATAAACTTGCTGAAATTGTTCAAACTTAACCATAGATCACACCACGTATACATCTTTGAAATGAGCACTAGATTCGATGGTCGAACAAATTTCACCTATTAACTATCCTTTGAGGCCTTCATTCTTTTCTTCATCAAATATTTTCATAGCCATGATCTCCTTTGGGTTTGGGTTGATTTCTTGCTTGTCTATCTCTTTATTAATCAGAAAGTTAAATATCATTGCTGCCTCAAGGCCAATTTCTCTCCTTTCATCTTGTTCTCCATCAAATCGAAAACCTTCATTAAAAATAGGATCTTACATGACCTCAATGAATGATGATTTCAATTGCAAATCCAAACCTACTTGCTCTTCACCTTCAACTAGATTTTCATCAAATTTAAGTAGATTAGTCTCCCAACCATGTGTCTCCCAACACGGAGCGTGTCCATAAAATGGACTCTTGAAAATAGTTTCCAACTCACTACCTTCATCATAGTGTGTATGTGTTGGGTTAGTTCCTCCACGTACCTTCTCAAGTATTCTATCTCAATCTCTTGGAGATCTTATTCTTGTTGGATGGGCTCATTCTTGATATTCAGCCATATGTTATGTCCATGAGCCATGATGCCTATCGATTTACACTATGATCCACAAAAATCGATTAACACTCTGATACCACTATCTCAGGTGAAATTACTGGCTGCTAATAACTGGCAAAACAACCGCCTTTTTAGAGAGAAATAAAAAACTAAAAAAAGATTTGCAAAATGCACAGACATGGTGATTCAAGATCTCTACTATGCACCATCAACAAGAGGAGATGAAAAGAATAAGTGTTGTGCTCCCTCGCTCTCTCTCTCTCTAAAAAATAACATTTTTTTTATTCTATCAAAATTCAATATCCAATACATTATGCGTGTTCTTTTTTTATATACTAAACAACTTGTTTTCTAACACTCCTTACAAAAAAAGAAGTCCACCACTTCAACATTAATCCTAATGGGGATCTTCATATCATGTGAACTTCCTTATCCAAAAGATAAGGAAGAACTTATTAAAAAAAGAAAACAAAAAAAAAGAAAAAAAAAAATGACTACCAACTCAATCTAATACTTACTAAAAGGAAAGAAAACATACTTGCTTCATCTTCTTAAAATAACTCCACAAAAAGGGACTCCTCCAACAGATAACTCCCAATATTTATTTCAATTTAAATGTACTAAAAAAAACAAAGACAAGTCAACCTCACAAAAACAAGGATACCCTACGAAACAAATTTTTTTTTTTTTTAAAATAAAAAATAATCATGCAAAGGAAACAAGAAAACGTACTTACACAAAATAAATGACTTATACTTCCAAAAAAAAAACACACTTTCCTAAAAAATAAAAAGACTTTATCAAACTAACCTAAAAATCCTATTTTTAACAATTAATCCTAATAAAAAACAAAAATTCCATCTACATCTCTAAAAATAAAATTAACAAAAATAAAATTAAAATTATGTAGCAACCAGATGTTGATCTGCATCGCTCTTATGGGAGGATTTTAGCATCATGGGTTATATTGCCATTGCTAGACATGGAATGCTTATCAATAAGGGTCGAGTGTGAAGGTTGAAAGGAAGTTTTTCAAGCGCATCCATTGTGGGATCTAATGGGTTACACTTTTTCTCGGGCTAAGTAAGGTAATGTGGAAGGGACACATGTAGAAGAGAATGGTTTGTCCTATATTTTTAGGATTAGTTTATTTTGGGTCCCACAGATAATCGCAATATAAGAGCTATTTATCTTAATATTAGGTACCGCCACCAGTGCTAACTATGGGAGCACCGGTGGTGTCAGCATCAAGCACACTTGTGTTGTCCCACCGGCCTAGACCACGCCAATGGCCTTGTGTCCACCAAGGCCGGTGACACACTAGGCCAACTCTTTTCTCTAACAATTCTTCTAGCCCTCTCCCAACTCTAATATCTCTCTGGCAAATCTGTTCCTACCACCAGACCTTCCCAACCCTTGGTCCTACCTATGCCGACCCGATCTTTTGACCAATTGGGTCTGAGATTCGAGTTACTCATATCGCACTTAGGGGCAACCTTTGTCCTTTATATACAAGGCCTCTCCTAGAATTCTAGCTCCCGATACCCCTCCAATCTCCCATCAGGCCATTGGCGCTGTCAAATTAGGGGCAGCGAGCATCAAGCGACCTTCAAAAGTGGTCCCCGTCAAGTTGCATCCCTCTTGCTCACTCTGTCTGGGCTTCATATGGCCACAGACTGAGCAAGAAGCAACAAGCAACAATCTACCAAAATTATGTAAGTGACATGGATGAGGACCCCTAAAAAATAGGGGCTTTTGATGCCTAAAACAAATTAAAGAAGCATCTCACATACAAATTTAAAAAATGAAGGAAAAATAGTTCAAAACTCCACATAAACCAGAGTTGTGTCTAAGACACTGGTGATGTCAGTAACTAGGCAATTTGCACTATCTAGAATACCGGTCTTTACTCAGTCAATGTTGTCTGCGGCACCGGTATGGAAGTTTGGACTTATATAATCTAATCGGTGTGTATATTCTTTTTTTTTCGCCTTTTTCTTCTCATTTTTTTTTCCAGCTTAGATCACTCACATGTAGTCCATTACAATATAATTGTATTGAAAAAAAATAAAGAAACTAAATCTAGGATCTAAAACTTGATGCTACTAAAACCTTTCTTTTAGTAACCAAAGAAAATCGCAATGCTTTGCTAGGGAATAACAAAAGACATAAGAAGTAAATATAACAAGACACAAGAAAGAAAGTGTCGGAGATTACTTCAATCGAGTTTATGACACCCCACACTGAGTCACCACCTTCTAATGGCGCGGGATCAATAGTCAACCTTCAACCTCAATCTTGAAAAAACAATTAGGCTAAGCCCTCTAATGAAATATTAACTCCTTTCAATACTTTGAATCTCAAATTAAGGCTTAACCTCTTAATAACCTAATTGAGAGAGATAACATCTCTTTACTAAACCCTTAACCCTTTAGGCCATGTAAAAAATGAGAGATGAGAGAGATAATCAAAATAGGTGGGGCGTGCCTCTTTTTCAACACGAGAGAGAGAGAGAGAGAGAGAGAGAGAGAGAGAGAGAGAGAGAGAGAGAGAGAGAGAGAGAGAGACGA
>NW_006497952.1:1242031-1264260 GCF_000471905.2 Amborella trichopoda
AGACTTCCATGTCCTGACCCTACAAAAAAGAGAAAAGATAGACTTAGACTTTCTGAGAAATGATTATCTTTCAGAACAAATAAGAAACTGGTATTTGAAAAATTTTCCACAAGATTTAATTGATGCCTTTCATAAAAGATATAATAAGTTTCTAAAAAGAAATAAGAAAAATATAGGATTTTTTGAATGGCTTAAAGCAACCCTTAGAGAAAAAGGTTATGATAGACCATATTTAGACTTAGAATTAAATACTCTTAATAATGAATACCAAACTTTTTATACACCAGAAGGAGAAGAAATCCAAAGTATCCATCCCGCTAAAAGAACTCTCCAAATAAAAGGAACCCAAAAGGGAAAAATAGAAACCAAAGCTTCACCATATAAAATTATCCCAAGTGAACATAGTCATAAAGTAGAAGTTATTCCACATATAGTAGAACAAAATAATTATACGAATATGTCTCCAATCCTTGGGAAAATAGGCCACTCGAATAGAAAATATTATAAGCCAACGTCAGAAAAATTAGAGGAGAAAACGAAAGGAATAACGTTTAAGCCTCCTCCAACCATAAATAAAGAAAGATTTAACCTTAAGGAAGATAATAAAGATTTTATGGAAGAGTTAGTCAAAAAACTATCTCAATTAAATATAAAAGACTCCAAAGGAAAATGAGTAACAGTTGAATCAGAAGCCATGGTTCTTCAAGAATCAGCAAAATCCGAAAGTGATGAAATAACAAATATAGAACAAGCCTTCAAGGAAGAAGAACTTGGTATTAATAGAATAGACTATGGGAAAAAATGGAGGTCTACTTCAATGGCAAGAATGTATCATACTAGGCCTATCCCTGTTGATATACAATATGAAGAGGATTTAATATCACATATTGTATCATATTCAGGGAAAACCATAGTAAACTGGAACATAGATGGTATGTCGAAAAACCAAATATTAGATACAATGAGGCATATAACAATGTATGCTACTGCAAGCAAAGTCTCTGACAGCCATGATCAAGATGTTGCCAAAGACATCATTTGTGGTTTTACAGGATGGCTAAGGGGATGGTGGGATTTCCATATGAGTGAAATTACCAAAAATCAAATATTAAATGCTACCCGCCAATGGATTGTTAAAAATGAAGCTAATCAAGATGTTCTGCATAGCGAAAGCGATGCGGTTAATACTCTTATTTATATGATAACCATTCATTTTGTGGGGAGTAAAACATTGTTAGAAGTCAGATCAGAGGATTTACTTTCTAATTTAAGATGTCCTACTCTTTTCCATTGTAAATGGTATAAGGATGTTTTCTTCTCAAGACTTCTATTAAGAGAAGATAGCAGTGCAGATCACTGGAAAGAGAAGTTTATAGCTGGCCTTCCTTACCTTTTTGCAGAAAAGGTAGAAAATAGATTAAAAAATAAAAATAATGGAAAAATACCATACTCCCAATATACATTAGGAGAACTTTCAACCAAACTATGTGCAGAAGGATTGGCACTTTGCACAGATCTCAAACTAAAACGACAATTAGATAAACAAAGAATGACTAGAAAGAAAGAATTAAAAGATTTCTGTGAGCAATTTGGATACAACATACTTCCTTCTTTTGATAAAAGAAATAAAAGAAAATTAATACATAAGAAGTATATATCTTCTAAGAAAAAAGAAATAAAAAATAAATTTGAACAAAAATTTGCTCCTTAAGAGAAATTTAGATCAGGAAAAAAGAAATTATCAGTCTGCTACAATTGTGGAAAAGTTGGACATTATAAAAATAATTGCAAAATTAAAAAGAAAATAGAAGCCCTAAGTCTTGATAAAACAATAAAAAATCAATTATATGAATTATTACAAATAGATCAAACCTCTGAAGACAGCTCGTCAGATGAAAATATTAAATTATTAGGAGAATTAGAAAATGAGGATTTACAATGGAGTAGTTCCGAATCAGAGAAAATCTAAAATAGTGACGAAGAAACGTCTGATTGTTTTTGTAATACTCTTACGAAAGAGGAAAATCTCATTCTTGATTTAATAGATAAGATATCTAAAAAAAAAAAACGAAAAGCTATAACCCAATATATTCAAATATCAAAAACAAAAAAACAAACCTGTGTCATTAGTAAAACCTCAGGAAGAATATAGCCTCTTTGAGATTCTTAAAAGAATAAACTAAAAAGAAGTTATGTCAAAAGAACCCATTATTGCAGAATTAAAACAAGAAATAAAGGAGGTGAAAACAGAAGTACACCATTTGAAAAATAGGATTAGAATATTAGAAATGGCAAATGATTTCTCTGAAGCAGAGTCTAATGAAGAATTAGAATTTGATAGCCTAATACATTCTATTAAAAATACAGTAAAAGTCTCTACTGATGAACCTGAATTCTCAGGAATAATAAAGGAATATCATCTAAATATAATAGATAGAGTTATTACCCAAAAATGGTATTCATTGATCCTAATAATAGTCCGGAATGATTATAGTTTTCAGTCCCTTGCTCTAATAGATTCAGGGGTAGTTTTAAATTGTATTAATGAGGGATTGGTTCCAACAAAATACTTTGAAAAAACAGCTCAACTATTAAATACTGCTGATGGAAGTAAACTCATAATAAATTATAAGTTATCCAATGCTGCTATTTGCGATAATGGTAACTGCTTCGAATTACCTTTTATTTTGGTCAAAGGATTGAGTCAAGCGGTTATATTAGAAACTCCAATTTTGAATTTACTATACCTCATTAAAATAGATAATACATGAATTGAAACAAATTTAGATGTTCATAAAATTAAATTTGAATTCATAGATGAACCAAAAGTAAAAGAAATTAATAATATGAGACAAACTATGATAAATAAAGAGAATTTTCTCTGCTATTTAAAAGAAGAATTAAAATATAAAAAGATAGAAACAGATTTATTGAGCCCTGTAGTAAAAGAAACAATAAAAAAATAAAAAAACAAATAGAACAAGAAATCTGTAATTATTTACCAAATTCTTTTTGGAACAGAAAAAAACATATAGTAAGTCTTCCTTATGAAGAAGGATTTACAGAAAATAAGATACCCACAAAAGCAAGACCCATACAGATGAATTCAAAACTTTTGGAAATATGTAAAACAGAAATTGATGAACTTCTTAAAAAGGTATTAATACGCAAAAGTTCATCACCTTAGAGCTGTGCAGCTTTTTATGTAGAAAAGGCAGTAGAAAAAGAAAGAGGAATACCAAGATTGGTGATCAATTATAAACCTCTTAACAAAGTTTTGAAATGGATCAGATATCCAATACCAAGTAAAAAAGATCTGTTAGATAGACTATTAAATGCATGTATTTTTTAAAAATTCGATTTAAAATCAGGATATTGGCAAATTCAAATTGATGAAAAAAATAGATATAAAACAACTTTTAATGTCCCTTTTGGACAATATGAATGGAATGTCACGCCCTTTGGACTGAAGAATGCACCTTCGAAATTCCAGAATATAATGAATGATGTGTTCAATCCATACATGAAATTTATGATTGTATAAATTGATGACGTTTTGAACTTTTCAGAAGATATTCAGCAACATTTTAAGCATATCAAGGTCTTTATGAATGCAGTAAAGAATGCAGGTTTGGTAGTCTCTTCTAAAAAAATCAATCTTTGCCAAACAAAAATCAGATTCTTAAGCCGTAATATATTCCAAGGTTCTATTATCCCTATAGATAGAGCAATAGAATTTGCAGATTAATATCTTGATGTTATCTTTAATAAAATAGAATTACAAAGGTTTTTGGGATGTTTGAATTATATAGCTGACTTTATTGAAAATTTAGCTATCATTGCTAAACCCTTGCACGAAAGACTGAAAAAGAACCCCCGTAAATGGACGGAGCAACATACTTTTGCTGTCCAATCACTTCAAAGAAAAGCAAAGATATTACCCTGCTTGGTTTTAGCAGACCCAAATGCTTTTAAAATAATAGAATGTGATGCCTCCGAACTAGGATTGAGAGGAATATTAAAGCAAAAAATTCATGATAAAGAACAACTGATACGATTTACTTCTAAAGCCTGGAATAAAACTCAACAAAATTATTCCACGGTAAAAAAGAATATCCTAGCAATTGTTCATTGTGTCACTAAATTCCAACGTGACCTCCTCAATACTAAATTCCTCATACGTACTGACTGCAAGTCAGCCAAAGAAATTCTTTTCAAAGATGTCAAAAATCATGTTTCTAAACAAATATTTGACAGATGGCAAGCTACTCTTTCATCCTTTGATTTTACTATAGAACATCTTCAAAGTGCTGCAAATCATCATCTTGATTTTCTTACCCGTGAATTTTTGCAGGGGGGCAAGGGACACGATTTCTGACAACGAAGAAAACCAAGAAATATTAATACCGAATATGAATCTTTCAAATAAAGGAAAAGCAAAGATGGAAATTTTTCCATCTCCATCAGTAGGATCCCCAATAAAGAGCTACCCTCCATCTTCTCCTAGCAGTCCAATAATAACCTATCCAGAACACTCTAGTCAAATAAGCCAGTACCAAACATCAATTTTCCTTCAATCTCCAATCCCAAATAAAATATCAGCCTCTGGAAAATCTTAGTTCGAAGAAACAACCTTTCTAATAGACTCAATCAAAGAAGATGAACACTAGGCCTTAGACCTAGAGAAAATTGCAAATTTTTATCTACTGAATCACCTTAACCCATCAAATGGAAACAAAATCCGTGAATGGTATGAAGCAGTATTGCTCGAAATAGGTTCAATATCTCTGGTACATTATTACCAGAAAAATACTAATATTATAGCCTATTCAAAAACACAAATAATAAAAATATTATCATACAAAGATTGGGGCTTAGATCCCTTTCGAGGAAAGAAATTACAAGCTCCTGAATTCCATAACAAATACTTCAAATACTCTGAATATATGGATGCTTGGCACAAAATATTTGCCTACCAAAATAGCAATAACTCCCATACCTGGTTTGTGCAAATAAAGATGGCTATTACGGAGACCTTTCCAAACTGGTTCCTAATATGGGGATCAGGTTCTCAGATCCTTCCTGAAAAATTACAGGTCTCCCAAGCTTAATTCGTGGAATTCAATGGTAAAGATCCCAATATAGATTATCATCTATATTTCATGGCCATGTACCAAATTCCATGGATAGTAAAATGGAAATATGGAATATCTGAAAAAATAACAAATAATTTCAAATACATTCCCAGAGTGGGCAAAAAGATCTCTATAAAATAGTGGGATGCCTTTGGTAATAAATCCCTTGACCCGGGCAAAATAAAACTAATAAAAATACCGGGACCACCGCAATATGAAAACCCAAATAGCTTCTCTGAAAACATTGAGAAAATGAAGAGGCAAAATCCTCAAGCAACAAAAGAAGAACTTAAAAGGCAATTACTCCAGATGTTCGAAGAAGAAGCAGAAAAAACAACCATATCGTCTGCCAATGAAGGTGAAGAGGATAATGATGAATTTTCACAGATGCTTGAACCAAGACTCGAAACCCGATATGAAGAAAAACCCGATAAGATAAGATTCCATTCCTTTTTTCTACAGTACCCTGCCGACACTACAGTACCCGGCAGCTGACACTGTTAATACCACCTACTTTTGTCCTATCCTACCGACAGTATAACGAAGATGCCCGAGACCTACCGTCACCTGAAAAGAAAGATGTTGTTCCCCGTAAAAGCCAAAAGAAGATTGCCACCTATAAGATGTTGTTCCCCATTACCTTCCACCGACGCCAAAAGAAGACTGCCACCTGTAAAAGAAGATGTGACCTATATAAAATAATTTGTAGCCATTTGAAATCCGTTGGATATATAAGAAGGATGAAGGCTGAGCAGAAGGGAACTCTGGGAGCATCCTCGCAGATCTTTTCTGAGATTATCTCTCTACTCTTTAATCGCTTCTGAGATTATCTCTCTACTCTCTAGTCTCTTCTGAGATTATCTCTCCCTAGTCTCTTTTTGAGATTATCTCTTCTTATTCATTTTCTGTATCTGCCCTGTTCGAATCACAAGACACTCGACAGGCTGTACATTTCTTTGTTCTTCTATGTGGTAACTCTTTACTCTTTACTTTTGCAAGTTCTGTATCATAAAGTGATGTGTGACTGTAATCTCGATTCTTTGCCAAGTTATTATTCTGATGAATGGAAGCTCTTTGCTAGCTTCTGCATATGTTCTCAGTAAGTCATATGGATCCTGTATTTTGTCTATTTACTGTTTTAAGGAGTCTGTATCTTGTCTGTTTTCTGTTCAGTTTCTTCATCTCTCTGTAAAAGGTGTGTATTATCTGTTGATTATAAATAAATGCAGTTGAAATTTATATTTAGTAGTAAGATATTTGCAACCACTTATACAAGTTGGAGACTGTTAGATATTGCTCCACTTTCCTTGGTTATGATTATACTTGTTTTTAAATACTTTGGATTCATTATAATTTTTGTATAATAAGTCTGGTTTATATAAAATCTTTGAGATATTTAGAAATTTGAGATCCTGATATTATTTTAAAAGCATTTGGGTCTGCTAAAACTAAGTAGGGTAATATTTTTATTTTCTTTTAAGTGATTGGACAGCAAAAGTATGTTGTGCTGTCCATTTAGGGGGGTTCTTTTTCAGTCTTTCCTATAAGGGTTTAGCTATGATAGCTAAATTTTCAATAAAGTCAGCTATATAATTCAAACATCCCAAAAAGCCTTTGTAATTCTGTTTTATTAAGGCTAACATTGGGAAATTTATCTGCAAATTTTATTGCTCTATCTATAGGGATAATAGAACCTTGGAATATATTATGGCTTAAGAATTTGATTTTTGTTTGGCAAAGATTGATTTTTTTAGAAGAGACTACCAAACCTACATTCTTTACGGCATTTATAAAGGCCTTGATATGCTTAAAATGTTGTTGAATATCTTTTGAAAAGATCAAAACGTCATCAATATATACAATCATAAAATTCCTGTACTGATTGAACACATCACTCATTATATTCTGGAATTTCGAAGGTGCATTCTTCAGTCTAAAAGGCATGACATTCCATTCATATTGTCCAAAAGGGACATTAAAAGTTGTTTTATATTTATCTTTTTCATCAATTTGAATTTGCCAATATCCTGATTTTAAATCGAATTTTTAAAAAATACATGCATTTAATAGTCTATCTAGCATATCTTTTTTACTTGGTATTGGATATCTTATCCATTTCAAAACTTTGTTAAGAGGTTTATAATTGATCACTAATCTTGGTATTCCTCTTTCTTTTTCTGCTGCCTTTTCTACATAAAAAGCTGCACAGCTCCAAGGTGATGAACTTTTGTGTATGAATCCCTTTTTAAGAAGTTCATCAATTTCTGTTTTACATATTTCCAAAAGTTTTGAATTCATCTGTATGGGTCTTGCTTTTGTGGGTATCTTATTTTTTGTAAATCCTTCTTCATAAGGAAGACTTACTATATGTTTTTTTTCTGTTCCAAAAAACATTTGGCAAATCATTGCAGATTTCTTGTTTATTTGTTTTTTTATTTTTCTATTGTTTCTTTTACTACATGACTCAATAAATCTGTTTCTATCTTTTTATATTTTAGTTCTTCTTTTAAATAGCAGAGAAAATTTTCTTTATTTATCATAGTCTGTCTCATATTATTAATTTCTTTTACTTTTGGTTTATCTATAAATTCAAATTTAATTTTATGACCATCTAATTTTGTTTCAATTCTAGTATTATCTATTTTAATGGGGTATAGTAAATTCAAATATGGAGTTCCTAATATAACCGTTTGACTCAGTCCTTTGACCATAATAAAAGGTAATTCGAAGCAGTTATCATTATTGCAAATAGCAGCATTGGATAAATTATAAATTATTATGAGTTTACTTCCATCCGCAGTATTTAATATTTGAGTTGTTTTTCAAAGTATTTTGTTGGAACCAATCCCTCGTTAATACAATTTAAATCTGCCCCTGCATCTATTAGAGCAAGGGACTGAGAACTATAATCATTCTGGACTTTTATTCGGACCAATGAATACCATTTTTGGGTAATTACTATATCTATTATATTTAGATGATCTTCCTTTATTATTCCTGAGGATTCAAGTTCATCATTAGAGACTTTTACTGCATTTTTAATAGAATGTATTAGGCTATCAAATTCTAATTCTTCATTAGACTCTGCTTTAGAGAAATCATTTGTCATTTCTAATATTCTAATCCTATTTTTTAAATGGTGTACTTTGGTTTTCACCTCCTTTATTTCTTGTTTTAATTCTGCAATAATGGGTTCTTTTGGCATAACTTCTTTTTTGTTTATTCTTTTAAGAATCTCAGAGAGGCTATGTTCTTCTTAAGGTATTACTAATGACACAGGTTCGTTTTTTGTTTTTGATATTTGAATATACTGGGTTATAGCTTCTCTTTTTTCTTCTGGATTAGATATCTTATCTATTAAATCAAGAATGAGATTTTCCACTTTTGTAAGAGTATTACAAAAACAATCAGGCATTTCTTCATCACTATTTAAGATTTTCTCTGATTCGAAACTACTCCATTGTAAATCCTCATTTTCTAATTCTCCTAATAATTTAATATTTTCATTTAACGAGCTGTCTTCAAAGGTTTGATCTATTTGTAATAATTCATATAATTGATTTTTTATTGTTTCATCAAGACTTAGGGCTTCTATTTTCTTTTTAATTTTGCAATTATTCTTATAATGTCCAACTTTTCCACAATTGTAGCAGACTGGTAATTTCTTCTTTCCTGATCTAAATATATTTTTAGATATAAATTTCTGTTCAAATTTATTTTTTATTTCTTTCTTCTTAGAAGATTTATACTTCTTATGTATTGATTTTCTTTTATTTCTTTTATCAGAAGAAGGAAGTGTGTTGTATCCAAATTGCTCACAGAAATCTCCTAATTCTTTCTTTCCAGTCATTCTTTGTTTATCTAATTGTCGTTTTAGTTTGAGATCTGTGCAAAGTGCCAATCCTTCTACACATATTTCGGCTGAAAGTTCTTCTAATGTATATTGAGAGTATGGTATCATTCCATTATTTTTATTTTTTAATCTATTTTTTACCTTTTCTGCAAAAAGGTAAGGAAGGCCAGCTATAAACTTCTCTTTTCGGTGATCTGCACTGCTATCTTCCCTTAATATAAGTCTTGAGAAGAAAACATCCTTATACCATTTATAATGGGAAAGAGTATGACATCTAAAATTTGAAAGTAGATCCTCTTATCTGGCTTCTAACAATGCTGTACTCCCCACAAAATGAAGCGTTATCATATAAATAAGAGTATTAACCGCATCACTTTCGCTATGCGCAACATCTTGATTAGCTTCATTTTTAACAATCCATTGGTGGGTAGCATTTAATATTTGATTTTTAGCAATTTTACTCATATGGAAATCCCACCATCCCCTTAGCCATCCTGTAAAACAACAAATGATGGCTTTGGCAACATCTTGATCATGGCTGCCAGAGACTTTGCATGCAGTAGCATACATTGTCATATACCTCATTGTATCTAATATTTGGTGTTCCAACATACCATCTATATTTCAATTTACTATGGTTCTCCCTGAATATGATACAATATGTGATATTAAATCATCTTCAAACTGTATATCAACAGGGGTAGGCCCAGTATGATACATTCTTGCCATTGAAGTAGGCTTCCATTTTTTCCCATAGTCTATTATATTAATACTAAGTTCTTCTTCCTAGAAAGCTTGTTCTATATTTGTTATTTCATCATTTTTGGATTTTGCTGATTTTTGAAGAACCATGGCTTCTGATTCAACTATTACTCCTTTTCCTTTGGAGTCTTTTATATTTAATTGAGATAGTTTTTTGACCAACTCTTCCATAAAATCTTTATTATCTTCCTTAAGGTTAAATCTTTCTTTATTTATGGTTGGAGGAGGCTTAAACATTATTCCTTTCTTTTTCTCCTCTAATTTTTTCTGAGGTTGGCTTATAATATTTTCTATTCGAGTGGCTTGTTTTCTCAAGGATTGGAGATACATATTCGTATAATTATTTTGTTCTTCTATAAGTAGAATAACTTCTACTTTATGAGTATGTTCACTTCGGATAATTTTATATGGTGAAGCTTTGGTTTCTATTTTTCCCTTTTGGGTTCTTTTTATTTGGAGAGTTCTTTCAGGGAGATGGATACTTTGGATTTCTTCTCCTTCTGGTGTATAAAAAGTTTGGTATTCATTATTAAGAGTATTTAATTCTAAGTCTAAATCTGGTATATCATAACCTTTTTCTCTAAGGGTTGCTTTAAGCCATTCAAAAGTCCTATATTTTGCTTATTTCTTTTTAGAAACTTATTATATCTTTTATGACAGGCATCAATTAACTCTTGTGGAAAATTTTTCAAATACCAATTTCTTATTGTTTCATTTTGTTCTGAAAGATAATCATTTCTCAGAAAGTCTAAGTCTAAGTCTATCTTTTCTCTTTTTTGTAGGTTCAAAACATGAAAGTCTAAGTCAGGAGAATTTGCTTCAGAGTCTAACTCTGGAGACTTTGACTCAGTATTTGAAGAACTAGGATCGTCTATCAATTTGTATACGGGTTTTTGAATGTTATCTCTTGTTCTAGATATATAACTCCGGTTATAGAATGCCTTGCAGGAACGGGTATTTTTCTTGATAGTCTTATTGTATCATCTACAATATTTAATCTGGTCCTATGACTAGAACTAAATTGTAATTCTACTCCTCTGTCTGGTTGTTCAAATATTTGTTTAGGAGTTTTATTTACTGTTGTTTGATACTTTTGATTTTCATTATATATGGACCATGTTTCAGGTAATGTTATCTGAGACCATTCTACAGCCTTTGGGGTTATAGTATTGGACTTTTCCATATTTGTTTGAAAGAATATGGTTTGACCTTTTTTATCCATTTGTAATGCATTAGGGCTTAAGGTAGTCATGACTTTATAACAGATCCTATTATTAAAGCTATATTTTTGGATCCTATATTCATAACAAATCTTTGTGTTTTTAAGTTGAGAGTCAAAACCTTAAGAAGGTTTGGATCTCTTAAAGATACTGAAAAATCCTGAAAACAATTGAAATCAACTGGTCCACTACATAGGCTAGATTCTACAATTCCTAAAAGTGAATCTGTAAATTTATTATGCCTGCTATCACGTAAACATAGTAATCTGGATGTATTTAATCCTAAACTTGTAAGTGGCTTAACTGTAACTTGTATTAATCCAATATGTAAATAATTGTAATTCTTATTTTTATGTGATTGTATTATTTTATCATATAATAATTGAAAATTTTCATGTTCGCTATTAACAGATAGACTTTGCTCTACTATCTTATATGCATAACCTGTTTTGAGTTCGAAAGTTCCTTTTTTATAAATATCAGTGATAGGGATTTTAGGTATGTTCCAATTTTGCATTTGGTTCTCTATGTTTTCAATAACTATTTCTTCCTTATTCTTTATTCTTAAAGTATTAGCCGGAGTTAAAGTTTTATTGGATAGGTTCCTAATAAATTTTTCCATTTAAAGTAACGGATGAGTACCTTTAGTAAACCTCTTATGTCATTCTCCCTCAGCGGCTCCTCCTGGCTTTAACAGGACTTTAGATTAGGCGACAACAGTCGCAACTGTCAGACTAACTTTTAAAAAGAAAAAAATTATTAAGTTACTAAACCTTAAAACTTTTTCATCATGGCTCATATACCAATTCAAACCAGGATCTCTAATTTCTAAATACCTCAAAGATTTTATATAGACCAGACTTATTATACAAAAATTCTAATGAATCCAAAGTATATAAAAACAAGTGTAATCATAACCAAGGAAAATGGAGCAATTTCTAACAGTATCCAACTTGTATAAGTGGTTGCAAATATCTTAATACTAAATATAAATTTCAATTGCATTTATTTATAATCAACAGATAATACACACTTTTTACAGAGAGATGAAGAAACTGAACAGAAAACAGACAAGATACAGACTCCTTAAAACAGTAAATAGACAAAATACAGAATCCTTAATACTTACTGAGAACATATGCAGAAGCTAGCAAAGAGCTTCCATTCATTAGGATAATAACTTGGCAAAGAACCGAGATTACAGTCACAAATCACTTTATGATACAGAACTTGCAAAAGTAAAGAGTAAAGAGTTACGGCAGAAAAGAACATAGAAATATACAGCCTGTCGAGAGTCTTGTGATTCGAGCTGGCCAAATACAAAAAAGGAATAAGAAGAGATAACATCAAAAATAGACTAGAGAGAGATAATCTCAGAAGAGACTAGAGAGTAGAGAGATAATCTCAGAAGAGATAAGAAAGGAGAGAGATAATCTCAGAAGAGATTAGAGAGTAGAGAGATAATCTCAGAAGAAATCTGCGAGGATGCTCCGAGAGTTTCCTTCTACTCAGCCTTCGTCCTCCTTATATATCCAGCGGATTCCAAATGGCTATATGTTATTTTATATAGGTCACATCTTCTTTTACAGGTGGCAGTCTTCTTTTGGCGTCGATGGAAGGTAATGGGGAACAACATCTTATGGGTGGCAATCTTCTTTTGCCGTTTACGGGAGACAACATCTTTCTTTTCAGGTAACGGTAGGTCCTGGGCATCTTCGTTATACTGTGGGTAGGATAGGACAAAAGTAGGTGGTATTAACAGTGTCAGCTGCCGGGTACTGTAGTGTTGGTAGGGTACTGTAGAAGAAAGAAATGGAATCTTATCTTATCGGGTTTTCCTTCATATAGGGTTTCGGGTCTTTATTCAGTTATCTGTGAAAATTCATTATTATCCTCTTCCCCTTCATTGGCAGAAGATATGATTGTTTTTTCTGCTTCTTCTTCGAACATCTGGAGTAATTGCCTTTTAAGTTCTACTTTTGTTGCTTGATGATTTTGTCTCTTCATTTTCTCAATGTATTTAGAGAAGCTATTTGGGTTTTCATATTGGGGTGGTCCCAGTATTTTTATTAGTTTTATTTTATCCGGGTCATAGGATTTATTATCAAAGACATCCCACCATTTTATAGAGATCTTTTTGCCCAATCTGGGAATGTATTCAAAATTATTTGTTATATTTTCAGATATTCCATATTTCCATTTTACTATCCATGGAATTTGGTAAATGACCACAAAATATAGATGATAATATATATTGGGATCTTTACCATTGAATTCCACGAATTTAGCTTGGGAGACCTGTAATTTTTCAGGAAGGATCTGAGAGCCTGATCCCCATATTAGGAACCAATTTCGAAACCAATTTGGAAAGGTCTCTGTAATAGCCATCTTTATTTGCACAAACCAGGTATGGGAGTTATTGCCATTTTGGTAGGCAAATATTTTGTGCCAAGCATCCGTATATTCAGAGTATTTGAAGTATTTGTTATGGAATTCAGGAGCTTGTAATTTCTTTCCTCGAAAGGGATCTGAGGTCCAATTTTTGTATGATAATATTTTTCTTATTTGTATATTTGAATAGGCTATAATATTAGTATTTTTCTGGTAATAATGTACCAGAGATACTGAACCTCTTTCGAGCAATACTGCTTCATACCATTCACAAGTTTTGTTTCCATTTGATGGGTTCATGTTATTCAGTATATAAAAATTGGCAATTTTCTCTGGGTCTAAGGCCTAGTGTTCATTTTCTATGATTGAGTCTATTAGAAAAGTTGTTTCTTTGAACTGAGATTTTCCAGAGGCTGATATTTTATTTGGGATTGGAGATTGAAGGAAAATTGGTGTTTGGCACTGGCTTATTTGACTAGAGTTTTCTGGATAGGTTATTATTGGACTGCTAAGAGAGGATGGAGGGTAGCTTATTATTAGGGATCCTACTGATGGAGATTGGAACAATTTCTGTCTTTGCTTCAAATAAAGGAAAAGCAAAGATGGAAATTGTTCCATCTCCATCAGTAGGATCCCCAATAATGAGCTACCCTCCATCCTCTCCTAGCAGTCCAATAATAACCTATCCAGAACACTCTAGTCAAATAAGCCAGTACCAAGCACCAATTTTCCTTCAATCTCCAATCCCAAATAAAATATCAGCCTCTAGAAAATCTCAGTTCGAAGAAACAACCTTTCTAATAGACTCAATCATAGAAGATGAACACTAGGCCTTAGACCTAGATAAAATTGCCAATTTTTATCTACTGAATAACCTGAACCCATCAAATGGAAACAAAATCCGTGAATGGTATGAAGCAGTATTGCTCGAAACAGGTTCAATATCTCTGGTACATTATTACCAGAAAAATACTAATATTATAGCCTATTCAAAATACAAATAAGAAAAATATTATCATACAAAGATTGGGGCTCAGATCCCTTTCGAGGAAAGAAATTACAAGCTCCTGAATTCCCTAACAAATACTTCAAATACTCTGAATATACGGATGCTTAGCACAAAATATTTGCATACCAAAGTAGCAATAACTCCCATACCTGGTTTGTGCAAATAAAGATGGCTATTACAGAGATCTTTCAGAACTGGTTCCTAATATGGGGATCAGGTTCCCAGATCCTTCCTGAAAAATTATAAGCCTCCCAAGCTAAATTCGTGGAATTCAATGGTAAAGATCCCAACATAGATTATCATCTATAGTTCATCCTCATTTACCAAATTCCATGGATAGTAAAATGGAAATATGGAATATCTGAAAATATAACAAATAATTTTGAATACATTCCCAGATTGGGCAAAAAGATTTCTATAAAATGGTGGGATGTCTTTGATAATAAATCCCATGACCCAGACAAAATAAAACTTATAAAAATACCGGGACCACCGCAATATGAAAACCCAAATAGCTTCTCTGAAAACATTGAGAAAATGAAGAGGCAAAATCCTCAAGCAACAAAAGAAGAACTTAAAAGGCAATTACTCCAGATGTTCGTAGAAGAAGCAGAAAAAACAACCACATCCTCTGTTAATGAAGGTGAAGAGGATAATGATGAATTTCACAGATGCCTGAATAAAGACCCAAAACCCTATATGAAGAAAAACCCGATAAGATAAGATTCCATTCCTTTCTTCTACAGTACCCTGCCGACACTACAGTACCCGACAGGTGACACTGTTAATACCACCTACTTTTGTCCTATCCTACCCACAGTATAACAAAGATGCCCAGGACCTACCGTCACCTGAAAAGAAAAATGCTGCCTCCCATAAATGCCAAAAGAAGATTGCCACGTGTAAGATGTTGTTCCCCATTACCTTCCACCGACGCCAAAAGAAGACTGCCACCTGTAAAAGAAGATGCGACCTATATAAAATAACATATAGCCATTTGGAATCCGCTGGATATATAAGGAGGACGAAGGCTGAGCAGAAGGGAACTTTGGGAGCATCCTCGCAGATCTCTTCTGAGATTATCTCTCTCCTCTCTAATCTCTTTCGAGAATATCTCTCTACTCTCTAGTCTCTTCTGAGATTATCTCTCTCTAATCTCTTTTTGAGATTAACTCTTCTTATTCCTTTTCTGTATTTGCCCTGCTCGAATCACAAGACACTCGACAGGCTGTACATTTCTTTGTTCTTCTCTGCGGTAACTCTTTACTATTTACTTTTGCAAGTTCTGTATCATAAAGTGATGTGTGACTGTAATCTCGGTTCTTTGCCAAGTTATTATCCTGGTGAATGGAAGCTCTTTGCTAGCATCTGCATATGTTCTCAGTAAGTCTTAAGGATTCGGTATTTTTTCTAGTTACTGTTTTAAGAAGTCTGTATCTTGTCTGTTTTCTGTTCAATTTCTTCATCTCTCTGTAAAAGGTGTTTATTATCTGTTGATTATAAATAAATGCAGTTGAAATTTATAGTTAGTATTAAGATATTTGCAACCACTTATACAAGTTGGATATTGTTAGATATTGCTCCATTTTCCTTGGTTATGATTATACTTGTTTTTATATACTTTAGATTTATTAGAATTTTTGTATAATAAGTCTGGTTTATATAAAATCTTTGAGATATTTAGAAATTAGAGATTCTGGTTTTAATTGGTATCAGAGCCATGAAGAAAAAGTTTTAAGGTTTAGTAACTTAATAAAGTTTTTCTATTTAAAAGTTAGTCCGAGAGTTGAGACTGTTGTTGCCAGGTCTAAAGTCCCGTTAAGGCCAGGAGGAGCCGCTGAGGGAGAGTGACATAAGAGGTTGACTAAAGGTACTCGTCCGTAATTTTAAATGGAAAAATTTATTAGGAACCTATCCAATAAAACTTTAACTCAGGCTAATACTTTAAGAATAAAGAATAAGGAAGAAATAGTTATTGAAAGCATAGAGAACAAAATACAAAAATTGGAACATACTTAAAATCCTTATCACTGATGTTTATAAAAGAGGAACTTTCGAACTCAAAACAGGTTTTGCAATTAAGACAGTATACCAAAGTCTATCTGTCAATAGCGAACGGAAAATTTTCAATTATTATCTGATAAAATAAGACAATCACATAAAAATAAGAATTACAATTGTTTACATATTGGATTAATACAAGTTACAGTTAAGCCACTTACAAGAATAGGATTAAATACATCCATATTACTATGTTTACGTGATAGTAGGCATAATAAATTTACAGATTCACTTTTAGGAATTGTAGAATCTAGCCTATGTAGTGGTCCAGTTGATTTCAATTGTTTTCAGGATTTTTCAGTATGTTTAAGAGATCCAAACCTTCTTAAGGTTTTGGCTCTCAACTTAAAAACACAAGGATTTGTTATGAATATAGGATCCCAAAATATAGCTTTAATATATAGGATCTGTTATAAAGTCATGACTACCTTAAGCCCTAATGCCTTACAAATGGATTAAAAAGGTCAAACTATATTCTTTCAAACAAATATGGAAAAGTCCAATACTATAACCCCAAAGGCTGTAGAATGGTCTCAGATGAAAGAAACAATAGAAAAAATAAAAACACAAACAAAACAAGAAATCTGCAATGAAGGAATGGATCCTGTCAGCTGACGAGCTGACCGCTATAGTGTCAGCCAACTGCCTAGATTAAATCTAGGCCTGATCCAATGGGTACGACTTCATTTCGTATTTTAATTTTTAATGTTTATCTACAAATCCAAATCACTTGAATTTTTTAGTGTTTGTTCTTTAAAAATACGAAAATCTAATAAAAATATAAAAAAATAAATGCAAACAAGAAAAGTGTGACGAATACATTTTTTTCAAGATGGGCGGGGCCAAAGAAGTTTTGGGATTTCCGGGCCTCAGCCCAGCCCAACCCAATGGCAGCCCTAACCACGAGGACCCGTGATCGCACCTCCTAGTCAGACACCCTCCTACGCCTATCAAACGAGGACTTGGTGTTGCGCTCCTTTCCTAGAGGAGCGGTGGCCACGAGAAACCAGTCAAAAGCTGGGTAATATAAGGGAAGGTGATGGTGTGGGTGTTTTTATTTTTTTATTATTTTATTTTATGTTTAAAATTATTTTTGTCTTCTTTTGCTTATAGATATTTAAGGGATATTTATATATGGGAACCAATCAAGCAGAAAATGTGTATCAGACTTTAGTTATCTGTTTTGAGATTGTCACAGTTATTCAATTTAATTACCATGTGGCGCAGCTATTACCTTTATTATTGGTCAAGTCGACGCTATATGTTGTTTTATATAATGAGATTTATATGGTGGCCATCCCATCAGGCATGTTCAATATGAGCAAGGTGTAATATCAAGTTCTATCATGCCATATAGAGCCAACTTTGTGCCCCCCTCAAAGGAGAGTCAAGTTCAAATAAATTGGGCTGGTAAATTTCCAAATCATTTTTTTAAGCGCATATACTAATATCTGGTAGGAGCACAATATTCACTTATTCCCTTCGGTGAAACGCAATTTAGAATATTTTTTTCTAATCAAAATTTTGTAATCAAGACTCACTTGATGATCATTTTCAAACCAACAAAATTTACATTTTGGGTTCTTCAATACTTAGATCTTACCTTCCAAAAATAAGATCTTTATTCAATCTTGCGATCTTATTTCTAAGGTACTCTATACAATGAGACCATTTACCTTTGGTATGAGGAGGTTACAATTATTTGTAATCATCCGATACGGAAATGTGATAGCTTGAGTGTCTCAAAGTTCAAAAAATTTTATTTTGAATTTTGAACTTATAGTCATCCAATTTTACATCCAATGATCAAGATTAACACAACCACCTAGTACCAAAAATAAATGGTCTCATTGAATACTTTCCCTATTTGTTATGGGCACATATAAACTGCACATTGAAAATTTATTGTTCTTAAGCCAGTCACTAGGTTAAAGAGGGCAGACCCCTAAAATTTGGGGTTCTAGAAGTACTCCTGTGTTGCTGTTCACCTAATGGAGTAAATGGACAGTATGTTCTAGTGGTAGTACAAAATCTTTCGACTTTTGCAAAAGTGCCCACTGGTTGCCTCATTATGAAAGGCACCCAATTACTTCAGCTCTCCAATCTCCTTTTCAAATATTCCAATTCTAAAAGTACCAATTTCATGCTAGTTTCAAATTGGGTAGATTTTATGGAGAGGAAAGGATAATATACAAATATTGTTAACCCCTTTGGTGGAAAGTAATTTTATGTCCTCATAAATGTTGATTACATAGTTGGTGGGCATCACATTCCTGCAGCATATGCAAATGGGCCACAAAGCTTTCTCTATCCCTCGGTCCCTTTCCTAATAAAAGTCACATATTAGGGCTGCACGTGGTCGTGGTGGTAGTACTAATACCATAGTTAGCAGGTCGGTGAATAATAAAATATCGGCATACCATTAGTAATATATCGATTTTATTTCAAAAAGCCAAGGGATAAATTCGGATCAAAAATACGTTTTCAAAAATCGGATTGAAAACCACAACATGATAACTAGGTATAGGCTACTACCTATAGTTAGCAAGTTTCTGTTTAAAATATGATTTTTTAAAAAATCTTTGATTTTCTTAATTCCTTTAAGAACCCCGAGTTTTTCAAAAGATGTTCAACAAATATCATTTTTTTAATGGAACCAATATAAATCTGTATTTTATCTCTTTACAAAAACACTTATTCGCTATAACTTTATTTCTTCAATAGCTTAATATTATTAAAGTTTGGTTTAGAGATAAGTAGTACATTAGCAATGGGAGTAAATTAAGAATCTTGATTTAACAAAAAATTCCATAAAACATTTCACCAATGAGTTCCCTTAAAACAGGGTACGAAAAAATACAAGCAATATATTCTCCAAAAAAAAAAATCAAAGCAATTGTATATCTTAAAATAATAGGTAGGATTAGAAGAAGAGTAACCCAATGAAAAATCTTTTTTTGTTCCTTTAAACCCATAGCGTCTTTATAAAGAACAAGAGAGAGATTGAATGATATTAAATATTTAGGTATCTATGAATTTAGTGCAAGATTCAAATTTGCTTGAGCATTTTGTTGCTTTTTTTTATGCATAGACATGTTTGATTAATTTCATATTTTATTTTTTATTTCATCTGTGTATACAACATAACATTTTGGATGGACCACTATTTTAAATATTTGGGTCTTTACGTTTTTTCTAATTAGCTGCAATCCATGGTGTTTTTTATCTTTTCTTTGAAAAATAATTCTATACCTTGGTTTACAGTCCTTGTTATTTGCTAATTAGTTATGGTGTTTAGTATTATTGTTGTTGTTTCATTTTATGCTCCCAATAAATCTACATACATTTTTGTTGTAACAACAGAGTAAGCATTGTCACTGGATTTACTAAAAGTTTCAACAAAAATTACAAGTATTACTCTAATGACACTAGTAAAGCTATTAAGTTATTGTTTAATAGTTGTAATATATGTATATAATAGCTACAAATCATCTTCACACATCTGATTTTTTCACTTCATTTTTTTAAACAAATCCTAAATATTCATGATTCTATAACTTATCTTTTTCTTGATGATCCGTATTTTTTGACCCAATTTTTTCACCGGCTTTTTGAAATAAAATCCATATATTACCGATGTTTTGGTATGCCAATATTTTATATCACCAGTGATAATTGTAATTCTTATATCTTGAAGTGAATATAAGGATCAGGATTTATGGCAGATATGTTTGATTTCCAGTTCTCTAATGGTCCAACTACAATTTTGAGATGTAAATTATCTTCATATAGGAGGAATCATTTCTTTTTCTTGACATGTATTTTTTTTTTGTTGAAGGTTGCAAAAACCAGGGTTATGTGGATACTGATATAAGTTTAGGTGTCTATGAGTATGGCAGGTGTTCACTATATCCACCTAAATAATTGGTACTGCTAGATATATCTATACTTTCAAATTTTATATTTTGGTTCTATTTAATATAGTTTCTCTTTTTTACAGAATATCAAACAAGTGGAACAAATGGCAGTAGAATGAGCAGGGTAGCTCAAAATGAACCGAGTTCGAATCCTCTCATGTACCCCTATTGATTTTTAATAATTTATGTATGCGATGTGTACACCGGTATTGATTTTTAATTAC
The DNA here is from genome assembly GCF_000471905.2 of Amborella trichopoda. Next base: position 1,262,604 of record NW_006497952.1, read on the forward strand.
TTATATATGAGCAATGTCCAAGGATATATCTAGCCCTCTTTCATGGGTCAACAGGTTGGACGACACTTGTACACGGGGGTGGTTATTGTAAGAGATTCTATGAATGTTATTAAGGACGGGGGTGGTTATTGTAGGAGATTCTATGAATGTTATTAAGGACATTTGCACTCGGGTGGTCATTAAAGGAGATTCTATGAATGTAATTGAGGGGCGTAGATTGCCTTCTTCAATCCCTTGGTAGAGGGTTCATATCAGGGATCGAATAGAACTTTGCCTTCGTGGTAGGGAGATTCAACTTGTACACGTTCATAGGGAGAGAAATAGAAGCGTGGCTGCTTTGGCCAAAGGCATTGTTGTGTCACCTTCCCCGGACTACTCCTTCCGCTTCTCACCTTTCTTGATTTTGCTTTCTTTGTTTTTATTTCCTTTTTGTAATTTTTTATTTCATCAATGAAAAGATATAGTTAATTGTTCAAAAAAAAAAAAAAAAAAAAAGAAAAAAAAAGAAGAAAAAGACAGAGGGTGAATGCCAATAATTATGCCGAGTTTTGGGAGATGGAATTTCTTGTAAGATGAAGATCAGGTTTGTGGATGAACTCTGCGTCTTGTAAACTTCTTTTGCTACTTTTGGTGACAAATCCATGGTAAAGATCTGTCTTTTGGGTTTCACTTTAATTTAAGTTCAAAGAGAGAGCAACATTTGGTGATACTACATAATTGTTTGGAGACAACAACGAAAGCTACGAAACCTAACTTCAATGGCTTTGTATAATTCGCAAGAATTCAAGAAAATGATGTTTTCAAATTTACTCAAATCTGAAATAAAACTCTAAATTTATTTATTATTAATGGACTTTATTTAGACATCTTAATCCTAATTCTAATATAATTAGAACTAATAATAAAAATTAAACCCAAAAAACTAACTCAACCTAGTCTTACATGCAATTCATCTAATTCATATCATGTAAAAAGGATTAATTCAATTTTTCACCTAACACAAAATTTTCCATGTAATTCAAAAGATCTTGGAACAAAATTTCCACAACTTGAATTCACAACTGACATGTGGTTTTTCAGGACTGACTCGCCCAAAATCGGCTCACTGAAACAGGAATCAGTGACCCGGCTCAAATTCGAGTGTCCAAGTCGACACCGAATTCGTGTTTTCTAAGTTCTGCTTCAGACAACTGGGTTGATTAGTTGGAATTTGGAGTCCAACCAGGCATGAGGATCCCCTTTAATATCTTATGGCCATTACAAGTGGTTAATCTCTATATCCCTTACAACCGCCTCCCTCTTCTTTGATTGAATGTGTTCTCCATAGTAGTAAGAGGCAAACCCCCACAAACATAAAACCAGGGCCATGCCCTTTTCTCCACTAAACTTCTCATGGAAAAAGATGACTGCTAATATGCTGTTCAAAGGCAATCGCACTGCCAAAAGAATGCCATTGAGGAGAGAAGAGGTGTACAAGATGAAACTGAAACTTCCGATTAAGAAAACTTGGCACAATATGCCGCTTGCCACCACTGTCAAGTAGTACTTAAACTCTCCCAATCCAAATTCTTTTGACTCTCTTGAAATAACCTGCAAGTTATAAATAATCCACTTATTCAATGTAAAATGGCGGTTATTAGTTAATTACTCACAACTA
>NW_006497952.1:1267572-1283179 GCF_000471905.2 Amborella trichopoda
ATAGATTTCTGATATTAAAATCATATATTTCGATACTATTTGAAATTACGGCTTACGTTGATCGTTTAGGACCACGGCCATAAACACCCATAACTTTATATACATGAGAGATTGTTTTTGGATGAATGTCTTGGGAAATGGATGAAAAGGTAAACTTGGGTGGTAGTTTTGTTGATTAATTAGGCGTTAAGTGAGGGAGTGTTGGGTTTTTCTTTATTGGTTTTAGTCTTTTTAAGTGAAATTAGGTCTTATGGTATTGTTTTAGAAAAAATAAGGGCATGTGCCAAACCTTCAATTATTTAGAAAAATAGAGCTTCAAAGTCAAGGCGGGACTTAAGCATGCGGACAAAATCGTGTTTATTTTGTGTTTGTCTTGCAGGCCGACGTACGCGTCAAAAAGACAGAAAAATGCAATGAGAGAGAGAGAGAGAGGGAGGTCCAGACCCAAACACTTTCTCTTTATATTATTTATTTGAGGGGAACTCTAGGGTCCGGGCCATGACCCAAACACTTTCTCTTACATGGTATTTAAGAACGGTGAGGTTTGTAGAGAGCGGAGGCGCTAAACAATCAAGATAAAGTGCACCTTCAAATGGGGTTGAAAAATGTGGTTTCAATACTGAAAATCTTTTTGATAGCCTTAAAATATATTTTTATATTTAATTATAAGGTTTGAAGCTTTAAAAATAGTGTAGATTAAACAGATCTATGAAAAGTTAGAAAATCTTGATAATTGACGGTCAATAAATGCATTACAAGATGCGCTATTTCCAGAGATTGAAATCCATTTTTTTCTCGTGTACATACATCTTGAAGTCGAGATGATCAATTTGATGCTATTTGGACACCAAAACAATTATGAAAATTTTGAGGTGGGCTCTAATTTGATTGCTTAGAGCCTCGGCTCCATATAAACTTTTTCTATTTAAGAATGAATTCGCTCAAGAATGGATAGTGGCATTCCATGGGTCGTCATTAAACTAGATATAGAAAAAGCCTATGACTGAGTGGAGTGGTAGGTTCTTGGGGAGATCATATCTCGCAATGGTTTTAGGGATAATTGAAAAAGGTTGATCATGGGGTGTTTGTGTAGTGGTTATTTCTCTATAATGGCGAATGGGTAGCCAAACGACATTTTTAAGGCTTCCAGGGATATTAGAAAAGGAGATCCCATGTCGTCTATCTTGTTTACTTTAGTTTGGGAGGTTTTTAGTTTTGGAAAAGGTTTTTATACTTCCCCAACAACATAGAAGATATATGTTTCCTTTACCATCCAACCGTCCAATTTTGATCAAGAGAGTCACTCATCGTTTGATCTTAGATCCGACGTCTCAAAGTATTTTTTTTTTAGTTTTTTTTTATACAAATTGTATGAATATAAAATTTGGTATGTGATATCTTCTCATTGGGGCACACTTATAAAAAATATTAAAAATAATTTTTCGATAAAATATAATGATCAAAATACCCCTTAAAACTTTCAGGGGTATTTTGATTATTTTATTTTATTGAAAATATTTTTTTTTATATTTTTTTGCTAGTGCGAATTTAATATAGGATTGAAATTCCAAAATTTGGTATCAAAATAATTTATAAAAAAAATTAAAAATAAAATAGTGTAGAGATGTGACATTATGATTGGGACAATCTTAGCCCTCCTTTCAAAATGGAGGATTGGATAAGGCGAAGTATATAAGTTTTATGCTGTAGGGGAAGCATAAAAAGCTTGCCCTTTAGTCTTATACTTGAAAAGGTTAAAGAAAAACAAAACTTTCAAGGTTTTTGGATAAGCCCAGGAGCAGAAGAGGAACAAATTGTGAAGAATAGAAGGTTTATCAAGTGTTATGATTGAAAGTTAATTTTGCTAAGAGTTCAATTGTTAGAGTTGGCTATAGTGAGGTGAGGGTTAATAATTGGTAAAAAAAAAAACAAAAAGGAACCAAAATGAGACTTTATAGACAATCTACCCCCAAAATATTTTTTGTTAATTTTTACCCGATATTAAACTTTTCTAGCAAATACCTCCTAAGTCAAAATAGTCATATTTTTTTGATGAAAATGCCTATAGTGCTGGGCCGCCCCCATATTGTGCTGGACCGCATGCTTTTCAGAGGGTATTTTGATATTTATTTTACCTTTTTTATGACTTGGGAGGTATTTTTAGATGGAAACTCATCGGAGACACAAGAAATGTAAAGAAGAATTCTATTTGATGTGTGGAGTTGGTTTAGTGTCACCAAAGGTAAACGAGTTTCTAGGGTGGATATTGAGAATATGAAGAGTTTTATTACTCTTATTGTTGTTAAGATGAGACCGAAGAGTAGATGGCTTGGATATTATAAATAGAAATTTCATGGCTCATCTTTGGGGAACTTAGGAATGGCAGGTTTCGGTGGAGCACGTAAGGATAGCATGGGGATGTTCTTTTTAGCTTTGTAGAACCATGTGATGTTACTTCGGCAAATCATGTTGAGTTAGCAGATTTGTTGGAAGGGCTTAAAATCCTGAATCAACGTCTAATTGGATGTCATTTCATCTTTGAGGTAGACTTGTTAAATGTTATAAATTGGTGTGATAAAGTACAACTCCATCTTCTTGGCCCCTGAGGTCCCTAGGACTATAAATTATGGAGTTATCACCTTTTTGGACACTGTCTTTTGTTCACGTTTATAGAGAAACAAATGAAGTGGCGGATTGGATTGGTTGGCGAAGTAGGGAATTTTGATGGATTTATTGGTGATTTTTTATTATTAGATGCAGTTATTTAAAAAATGTCGGGTTGGCACAAAATTGCCCAATCTGATCTAGAAATCGGTCACCTTGTGCCGATTCTGCCAATATATAGAAAATCATTTGGGTTTAGAAGAGAACCGGCGATTTGCTACAATAAAACGCCATTTTGTTATACTAAAAGTGTGGTTTTGCTACGGTAAAAAAGCCAATTCACCGATCTGGATCGGTTTTTAGCCAGTTCACTGTTTTTGCAAGTGTCTTGTCGTTGGTTCACTATTTTTCTGTACAGTAAAACGACAATCCGGACCACTGATTAACCGAACCAAATAGGTTTTTGCGATGCTCGATCCTAGTCACCGATCAGTTTTACTGATTAGATGAAATTTTAGTTATGCATTGTACTACCCATTTTATTAATAATAGTTTGTAAAAAAAAAAAGATGGGTGTTGAACTTTACCTTCTAACGTAAAGAGAAAAACGTGAATGCTGCGATTCGTGTTGAGATGAATGAGACTTACGGTGTTTGGGTCTTGAGGAATGGCCATCTTGTTAGCGTCTATATGCGTGTGCAAGAAAGACTATAACTAAAAAGAGCTTAGGGCTGAATTGGTTAGTGTTTGACGATTTCCAACGCTACGTCCTAGGTTCAATTTTTAAGGGTAGGATCCTCTCCTCACTGACACACCCAAAAAATTATCAAGGGTAGGATCCTCTCCTCACTGACACACCCAAAAAGAAATCGCATGGAACCCATTGACGCATCCAAAAAAAAAAAACATGGAAAAAATAGAGTATTACGGTGGAAAGGCATTTGAGCAATCTTTTTATAAATGACATTTGACGTGGAAGGACTGTCTACCCTTAAAAGAATTTTGAGAAAAAATCTTTCTTTTTCGTTTTCTCTTTTGTATTAAAATATTGCACGCTTCCCATTGAATTTTTGGAAAATTTTGATACCATTGTTAGTTTTTCAATATATGCGTAGAAACTCTTGGCTTATTTTAAAAGTACGCAGTAACAAAAGAGCTTGAAGAGATAATTACAAAACTCAAGAGTTCCTCACAAGCGCTTTCACAGGTGCCACACAAGTGCATTCAAGTGCAATTCATCCTATACATTGTGCTTATTTATAAGTCCTTACAATAGTTATCAAACTACCTACAAACAGGTTGCAGACTATATGATATAACTTCTTCATATAACTCTCCACAACATATAACTTCTTATTAGATAACTACTCACTAAGATAACTCATAACTACTCACAACTCCTAACTTCCCACAAATCCATTAGAGAGAGAGATGAGAAAAACACGTACCAAAACTCCTATATTTCGTATCACAACATTTTGCATCACATTTTCAACAAACGAGTTATCTATTGACTCTTTGTAAATTTCAATATATAAGTATTTTTAGGACTCCAAATTTTGGGATTCATTCTCTTACACTTAGCTACCAACTTCAAATAAAAAACAGAAATAATGAAAATTGTAAATGCACTCTCTGAGAGCCTGCAAGGCTTACGTCTTACAATGAAACAGCCCAATTTTAGATAGTTAGATCTAAGTGCCCAATAACTCGAAATTCAATACGTGAATCTAAAAAATTTGTCCACAAACTCCTAAATAATTTTTTTTCCACAGTAGAGAGAAATGGACATTAGGTTTCCTTTTGAGCAATGGACCACTAGTGTGCAGTACCTTTTTCTATTTTTCTTAGCTTTTATTTTTTATTGAAGTATAAATTAAGATCATTTCCCGAGAAAGATCATTTCCCGAGAAAGTTAGCTATTATATGTGAGATCGGGCAACTCCCATTAACCTTCCCCAAAATCTTTTCAAACAAAACATTCAAATTCTAGGGCACAACTTTAATGGCTCAATTTCATATTTGACGATTAAAAGTGATTTTGATATTTTTTTATATGAAAGCTATTTGGTCCCGAGTATTCAATCTAATAAAAAAAAATACAATAAAAATAAACTTACAATGTAACTAAAACTTGTAGTTTGCTTCATGGGAATAAAAGACGTCTTTTCAAAGGTCCTTTTCGTGTTGTTATGAACTTTCCTTTTTTATTTCATTTCTTTTAGGAAAACTTACGTGTAGATATACTTTCAACTTGTTTATTCCACTATGGGTCACATTTTTGCAAAATTATGTGTAGACCACCTCCATTCTTTGGCCCGTTTTTTCTTTTCCCCAAAGTTGCCCACTTATCTGATATTTCCAATATCAAACATGGGAAAATCCCGCAAGTTTTTGGCCATTTATCGTAGTCGGAGCTTATCTGATATTAACAATACCAAACATCGTGGTTGCTCAATGTTGCTAATACCCGACAACAACTTATAAAAACTCAATGTTGCTAATAACCGACAACAACTTATAAAAACAATCCTCTTATTGAAGGCAAGTCTGACAATAGAAAAACCGTACAACCTTGCTATTGGTATTTTTTAATGCAGGACAAATCAACTTAGGAAAATACCAAACTCATTAATATAGTAGAAACTTAGGAGCTGAAAATTTAAAATAGAAAAGTAAATAATCAAATAAAATATAAAGCATAATCTATTGAAAAATAAACTACATTTAAATACAAATTAGAATAAATAAAATAAGAACTAAATAAAATATATTATGAAACAAATAAAATTAATTACCAAACATAAATTCTCTGGTACTAATTAAATAATAGGAATTTAAATGATGCTAAATACGTATAACAAGTCTGGTTTTTCTAATACCGGACAAATTAAAACATTGAGCCGTTTGGCATTAGCAACACCAAACAACCGCATTGTTTCGTGTTGCTAATATCGGACAAGCCCTACTAGGAGAAATGGTAAAAAACTTACATGATTTTCTACTAGTCCAGTATTTACATATCAAATAGGTAGGTAATAAAAAATAAAAATAAAAATAAAAAAAATAAAAAAAAAGGTCCTTATAGAAATGGCCTCCGCATAATTTTTATAAAACCCATACCATAATAAACGCATTAAAAGGAGACGGCTGTCCGTACATAAATTTTCCTTTCTTTTCTATAACAGTGGTACCTTACGACGAGCAAAATGTCTATAACAGTGGTACCTTACGACGAGCAAAATGTTTTTGGTCACAATGGGGTTATCAATTTTTGGTGTTACTCAAGAGTTGCAATTTCTTTGTCTAAATCTTCCTTTCATGAACTAAAATCTGAAAAGAGGTGAATGAAGAGTATCGTTCGTAAATGTATTCGTGCAAAGAGCACTAATCTTTTGTTATTAAGAGTCTTTTGGGAATGGTGTTGAGGTCATGGTAGCAGCACCATTGGAGTCTCAAATACTGTTTAGGTTTTTATTCTCACTTTCGCATTTGAAAACCACTAACTATTTCTCAAAAAAAATAGTTAAGGCATGTATTCTCACTAATCTACCCAAAAAAATGAGCACTAATATTTTCATCGTAAAGTAAATGGAAATCATCATTAGTAAATCATATGGTTCATCGTATCCTAAGCCCTGCTAGGGAATATACCCAATAAAATTATGTCCGAACAAACATTCGCATTATGTATGGCAAATTGTTTCATGCAAGGTGGTCGTATTATTTATGGAAAATTGTTTTTTGTTAGCTGAACCGCATTTCTACATATACTGTCTAGAAAATGTAAAGCATCCATCTTAAAGATGGATGCAAATAGGTGTTCCATCTAAAAATAATAGAAACTAACAGTCCAAATGTTTTTTTATTTGAATTGTTATTTCTAATTTTTAAAATTTATTTATTTTTTCACATTCATGATTTCCATATTAGAAATTACATGTACTAAAAAATTAAGTCTTAAAAATAAACTTATTAAAAGGGCCACATTTCTACGTATGTAAGCTTGGCTGCATGGAAACCCGATCCTTTATCATATAACAAGACAAGAAGTTGATGGTAGGTGGTAGAGGCAGCTACCAGCTTTTTTGAAAAGAAGCGATGGGCACACCTCACCAACCCTTGCTACCCCAATCCTTAACCACATAAGTGAGCTTCCGTGTAGACGGTCATGATGTTGCGTGAGCCTTGCCGGATCCCTAGGATCCAATTGGTGAGATTGTTTATCGGTGTTTTGGCGAGTTTGGTTCAATAAAAAATTAAATTTAAATTGATATTTGACCTATTTAAGCTAATCAAACTAATTAAATTTTTTTTGCGGTAAGTTTAAACTAGTTAGTTTTAACTCATACAACCAACTGAATGAAATAAGACAAATCTTTTAATACATGTTCTATGTGTAAATTAATATATCTATCAAAAATATCAAAAACGGGGTTGAAACCCTTTACAACATCACTATAGGACTCAAAAGAGTACTAATTACAGAGCATGTGTTTCGATTTTTTATCAACAAAGTACGCCTTAAAGAAAATGTTGAGAGTTTCTAAATTATACCTATTTAGCATTGAGAAGCCCAATCAATTAGGCTACCAAAGAGGCCTTAATCAAATAATGGGGGTAAAATAACCCTAGTATCTTGAATTCTTCTTGCTTTCTAATGCCAAATAGGGGCAATTGGCGATTTTTAAACATTTTTTAGTGACAAATCTTATTCATATAGAAATTTTAAAGCATAGTCTCAAGCGTAGTCGTTTGCCATCTTTCGGCCCCTTTAGTGATAGCACAAGGGACCCTCATCTTTTTTGTTTTCCATATATCTATTTGTATCTCTATTTAATTAAAATTTAGTAAACAAATTATCTAGACTATCCATTTTCAAGATTTTCATATTTTTATAGAACTACTTGATTTTAAGCATTTAGGGAATTTATAAAATCACATTATCTAGACCGTCTATTTTTAAGATTTTCATATGTTTATAGATCTACTTGATTTTAATATTTTTGAAATTTAAAAATTTTATAATTAAATATGAAATTAGATTTTCAGATAATCCTACAAAAAATTACACTAAATTGCATGTTATGATGAAATTTGGAGGTGTGCCTCAATTGGATTGTTTAAAGTTACAACCTTATAAAAACCACACCCTTTCTAAAAATAGCTCATAAATTGGTTGGAAACTAATTGGAAGCTAACAAATCGTGGATCAATGACTCTGTAAAATCCGCAAGAATTCAAGAAAACAATGTTTCTCAACAATAACTCAAAATTTGAACTAAAGACCCAAACATAACAATAATTTATGGACTCTATGTAGATATCCTAATCTAATTCTAATATAATTAGAACTCCTAATCAAAATTAAATGCAAACCTGACACTTTGTGCTTAGTGAAATCATCATCATCATCATCATCATAGTTTTTTTTCAATTAATTGAGGTCGGCTATACGAATCTTGATTCGTCATTTTGCTCTATTTAAAGTCATACCCTCAGTGAGGCCATAAGCCCTCATATCTTTTCAAACTACTTCCGATCACATCCTTTTGAGATAAACTCCTCTTATAAATAGCCTTTAAAAAATTAGTCTGAATTTGTATAAGCCTAACCGTTCACTCAAATCATTTTTATAACCCCATTTTAAAAAGAGCAGCATAAGTTCTATGGCGTCCAAACTCCGCTAGCCCAACAAACCAGGCTGAAAAATGCCTAAATGCCTGAGAACATGCCTGAAATCTGTTCCCAATTGCCGACCTGCTCAAAATTCCTTCACATAATCATTGTCGTTAGATTCTGGGAAACTTTGAGCTAAGAAACAACATGATGCAATCGTGATTAATTCAAAATTTCTTCTCATTCAAAATTTTCACCAGAATTTCATTAGGAGGCCTTGAAACAAAACTTTCAATGATTTTAATTTTTCACAATTGATTTAATTTAAAATTCCAAATTAGCTATAATCAACCTAGTTCTTAATTCAAGTTTACCAATTGATTTCAAAACATTAATCTAACTCAACCTCATCTTAAATCCAACTCATCTAATTCTTATCAGGTAAAAAGGATTTATTCACATTTTCACCAAGTAGGAAATTTTCCATGAAATTCAAAAGATCTTGGAACAAAATTTCCACAACTCGAACTCATAACTGATTTTTGGTGTTTCAAGATCGACTCACATAAAATCAGCAAGCCGAACAGGGAATCAGTGAACCGACTCAAATTGTTGTGGTGAAATCAGCACCAGATTCCTGTTTCCTAAATTTAGCTTCAGACAATTGGTGTGATTAGTTTGGTGTCCAACCAGGAATGAGGATCCCCCTTCAGAATTTTATGGCCCTTACAAGTGGTTAATCTCTATATCCCTTACAACCTCCTCCTCCTTTGATTGAATGTGTTCTCCATAGCAGTAAGAGGCCAACCCCCACAAACATAAAACCAGGGCCAAGCCCTTTTCTCCACTAAACTTCTCATGGAAAAAGATGACTGCTAATACGCTGTTCAAAGGCAGCTGCACTGCCATAAGAATCCCATTGAGGAGAGAGGTGGTGTACAAGACGAAACCGAAACTTCCGATTAAGGAAACTTGCCACAAAATGCCGCTTGCCACCACTGTCACGTAGTACTTAAACTCTCCCAATCCAAATTCTTTTGCCTCCCTTGCAATAACCTGCAAGTAGTACTTAAACTCTCAAGTTGCAATTATTAGTTAATGGGGGTGGTTAGCATAAGATTGATTGTAAGGTGCACCCTCAAATTTTATCATAAGATATAATTTTGGTGTAAAAAATTATTAGGATGGCATGAGAATTTATTTTCATCTCTAATTACAAGATTTTAGACTACAAAAATCGTTCAAATCGATCTATAAGCACATTAAAATCTTAAAATGGACAGTTCAAATAATACATTGTAAGTTACACTATTTTTGGTACTCAAATTTTTTTTTTTTCATAGAGTACATCTCAATGTAGAGATGATCAATTCAAGGATTTTCTAACTTCAAAACCACTTTTTATGATGGAATTTTTAGTACACCTTAATTCTACATTTTAAGATTGCAACCTTCTATAAACTCTTTTCTTGGTTAATAGCTCATTGTTATGTACTAATAAAACATTTATCTAAAGACTAATACAATAAAAGGATATAAAATCAATATTATCATCATCATAATCATTATTATTAGGAAAAATTACGTATTAATCGGAAACTTTACTTCAATTATTGTTTGGCCCATATTTTTCGATACTTTATTTGGAGGTCCCCTGTTTTTTTATTACACAAACCAATGTTAGTACATCAGTTTCTTATTTTATTTGTTCTATTTTTGTTGTTTCTAGTGCAGTTCGATGCCCTCGATATCAGATTGATCTATTTCGAGATGGTCCACTATTGGACCATCCTATTTTTCCATATGGTGGGTCTGAATGGAAAAGTTCAATGTCTTAAACACGAAACCATCTGTTTAAATATATAAATTAAAAAAAAAAAAAAAGAAAAAAAGAAGAAGAAGAAGTTGGTCTGATATTACTAATATTGAACTGCCCAATATTCTTTGTTTCCTGTATAGCTCTTGCTTTCGGACAATATAGTGTGATGCTCTTATTCATGTACAATCAGTTGTGTTCAGTTTTTAATTGATGCATACATGAGTTTACGATGCATGCCTCTGTGTCATGCACGTGTGATGATTTTTTCTGTGTGCATTTAGAGATGTTGGTTTTTAATTGATGTTTATGTGTCTTAAATATTAGATCACCGAATTCATACCCGAACGATAGAGCGGTCTGATATTTTCTACGTCGGGCAACCCAAACAAAAAAAAGGGATGATTTGATAACTGGGGCATCAGACTGGCCCAGAATCAATTTAAAAAAAAAAAACTAGTACCAAATATGGAACAAAACTGATAACGAGAGACCTCCATGTCAAATATAAAAAAGTATCATATTTATATATGGTCAAGTGTAGAATGAGACCATTTACCTTTTATACAAGGTATTACAATTCCTTACAACTATTTGATGTGAATTTTGATAACTTGGATGTGTCATAAAGTTTGAGAAAATTTCTTTTGAAGTTTGAGAGCTTGGTCAAAAGAATGATTGCAGCCACCCAACTTTACATCCAATGGTCGAGATTAATGTGACCGCATTGCATAAAAGGTAAAAAGAGAGTATAGAATGAGACCAGTTGCCTTTGATACAAGGTGGTCACATTAATCTTGACTATTGGATGTGCAATTGGGTGGCTACAATTATTGCATTGACCAAGATCAAACTTCAAAAGAAAATTTCTCGAACTTTGTACCATATCCAAATTATCAAATTTCACATCAAATAGTTGTAAGGAATTGTAACCACCTTGTATCAATGGTAAATGGTCTCATTGTATACAATCCTTTTTAAATATTCAATGTTTCATTTATTTTTTCATATTCATAATCATCTTAACCTAGATCATGAATCTCCAAAATTCTGAATTAAAAATCCATTTTTAAGATAATTTTAAGTGAGGGCAACGTACGTATGGTATAAGTCGACTGACTCATAGAAACCCCATCCATACATAAAATAAGGGAAAAATTACATGTTCCCTAGATAGAAGTTCCACCACGAAACACCTCTGTTTGAATATTCTCTCGAACTATACTCTTTGCACCAATGTTGTCAGATTCAATTCAGAATCTTTTTCTGTTTGGTGAGAAAAATGAAACAATTCGGTATTTCGACAGATTCAAGGGAAGGCTTAAGCTTTTTTCTAAAAATTTAATATAAATAAATTGGATATTGAAATATTAAATATATACAAATAATAGAAAAAATAAAAATAAAAATAAAAATAAAAAATACTTTTATATAGCTATTTCTTTCCGAAATAGACCGAATCAACAACACCAAGCTTCGCTTCGTTTCGAGTTATACCTAAAATCCGAAGACTCAAGCCTCTTCGGTCGAATTTGATAACATTGCTTTGCAATGGCGTTTAGTTTCTCATTCGCCTTGCCTAGGTCACTTTTTCATATTCTGTCCCTTTTCTTTTAACCACTGCCCCCAAAAACCTGAAAAGTGCAAAACCGTGTGGGAAAACTATCCTTCCAAGCTCCCTCTCCTTCCCTCTATCATTTCAAGCTCCCACTCCTCCTATTTCTCCTAAAAAATTGTAGAGGCCGGTCCGACAGTACGAATATTGGACCAGCCCTTCTACATTTTCCAGAATGCATTTGTTCCATGTTCGCACCGGCTTTTGGCTTTCAATAAAAACTCTACTCTCGTCTAACTTTAGGGAATCTAATGTTTCAAATATCAATCCAACTCAAATCTGCCCTCTAAACCCGCCCTTGAGTTCAAGACAACCAAAATAAAATAGATTAGAAAACTGATCCGATGTTTGTAATATAGAATGGGGGGATTAAATTACAAAAAAAAATGCAAAAAAGTAGGACGGCCACGTATTTTTTTGGAAAAAAATAGGATATTTCGTAATGCTGGAAAAATTTTCCAATCTATATCTAAGTTTTCCTCTATATTATTTTGAAATAAAACGAAGTAGGTTTCAATTAAAGAAAGTTTATATAAGATGTGTAAGAAACCCATCTGAACAGGTTGTTCCCATGTTGAGAAACATATAATTGATCTCAAATTGTATGGTTATAGAAAAAACAAGATTTCAAATGTTAAAAATAGTATATTTTGCAACATATTATTTAAACCATCTATTTTTTAAATTGTAAGTATTTATAGATCTCTATGCCAGTTTTTAGCAAAATTAGAGGTGCATACTTTGCTTGTTTAACGTTGACACCCTATACAAACCAAAGCTACGAAGATCCGACCTAACTCGCTATCAGATTGGCAAAACCGGTTACCAGATTTGTGTCTAGTCCAACACAATAGTTTAAAAAACGGATTGGTGCCCTGGATCAAGTATCAAACACCCATCTGGATCGGTGAATAGGTGTTTCCGATTGGGAATCGGTCGAATTGGTCAAATTCGGCCATAAAACAAATTAAAAAAAATAATTAAAATCATTATAAATGTTGTTTTTTAAAAATCCAATAAGAAATGATAGTACTACATTAATAACTTTTATTTTTTTGCATCAATATGTGAATATTGAGATGTTCTTCCCCTGTATGAAGATTCTTATTAAACATTTATTAAAACCTAACTAAATACAATATTATATATTGAAATTAGAATTATTGGTTTGTATTTTATTATTCTATCATCATGTTACTATAAAAATAAGAATAAATTTGAAAATTGTCTTATAATATCATCTAATTAAAAATCTACCTTACGACTGTAACAAAAAATAATACATTGCATAATTTCAATGTAAATAAATTAATAAATCAAATATAATATTTGATTATCATTGTAATTAGTATAATTATTAATTATAATATTATAATAAATGTGATTTAAAAAATAAGGGTATGACCCTCACAAATAAATAAATCTAATATATAATAATTAGTGTTGATAGAAATATAGAATTTATTAACATAAATTTACAATCATATTTTAATAAAATTAATAAAATAAATAAAGAAATTCACCTTTACAATATGAGATAATTGATAAAGCAACTTGAAATAAATTCTAAAGTGGTATGAGCTAGTATTATTTTTCTCTATTAAAATATTCCATAAACTAGTTTTTTATTTTAATGTTCAATAAACCAGTATTAGTATTATTTTTTGTTTTTTTTAATATCCTACCAGTTATTACAAATTTTTTTTATCACATTTAGCTAATAGCCTAATACTATTAGTCTTTTCTTTTTTTTGGATAGTAAATTTAAATCTTTTTGGTGAATGATAGGGGTGGTGGGCTATATCAACCCATTATTATTTAAAATAATTTTCCTCCTCTTTAAATTAATATTCCTAAATTCTTGTAAAAGACCACCATGTTATAAAAGAAATTAATATAATTTTGCCATTTTTTTCTTGGTTAAAAAATATATCTAACAATAGGCATTGATATATGTGTGTGAGAGAAAGAGAAAGAGCTAATGCTCACAGCTTCCATAGGGTCTAATGACAAGATGAATGGGACAAAATGTCACACATCGAACATGTAGAATAAGTTTGACATGTATAACAACCTCCTCATTAGCGCTATCATGTGCACCCTTGAAAAGCATGAATGGTTGATAAGGGCTCATGTTCTTGGAGACCGTGAATGACAATAGGGGCACTTGGCCCAAGCAGGGGCATGTAGGACAAGAAGCACTTGTGGGATTGGGGTATGTGGCCCTAGCAACTGGGCATGTATGACAAGAAGCACTTGTGGATAGTGGCACATGGCCCAAGAAGCTGGGCATGTAAGACTTGTCCCACTTGTGGGATAGGGGTATGTGGCCCAAGCAATAGGGCATGTAGGACAAGAAGCACTTGTGAGATAGGGGCACGTGGCCTAAGAAGCAGGGCATGTAGGACTTGTCCCACTTGTGGGATAGGGGTATGTGGCCCAAGCAGCAGGGCATGTAGGACAAGAAGCACTAGTGAGATAGGGGCATGTGGCCCAAGAAGCAGGGCATGTACAACTGGGATAGGGGTATGTAGCCCAAGCAGCAGGGCATATAGGACAAGAAGCACTTGTGAGATAGGAACTTGTAAGATAGGAGCATATGGCCCAAGAAGCACGAGATAGGGGCACATAGGACAAGAAGCACTTGTGAGATAGGACAATAAGCACTTGTGAGATAGGGATAGGGGTATGTGGCCCAAGCAGCAGGGCACGTAGGACAAGAAGCACTGGTGATATAGGACAAGAAGCACTTGTGAGATAGGGGCAGGTGGCCCAAGAAGCATGAGATAGGGGCACATAGGACAAGAAGCACTTGTGAGATAGGGGCACTTGGCCCAAGAAGCAGAGCATGTAGGACTTGTCCACCACAGTTGCCCCAATTTTTAAAGAAATTACAAAATTGCCCTTCTGATTTAAAAAATTGATAAAAATGTCCTCACGACTTTAGAAATAAATGAGTGACGGTCGGAACCGTTTTGTGGTTGGATTCAGAACGGTCTAGCCAATATTTGATCCAGATCGATTCTTAATCGAATCGCCGACTTTTTGAACATTGGTCCAACATCCATTGAACCCATATTTCTTACGACTGGTTGTTGATTGATTGAAGTTTTTGTTTGTTCTCTTGGATGAACCTGCCCGATCTTATCCCCCACTTGCTATTTTTTGACTGAGTTTTTCCTTTTCTTTTATCTTTTGCATTTTGATTGTACATGATATTTTAAATTCAAAATCTTTAATCAAAAGATCTCAAGATTTTGGCAAACATCGTCACCCTAAATTGTTGAAGGGAAATTTTTTCTTGCCTATCATTTTGGCATGCATTCCTATTTAGCTGTATTTTTCTTTTTATTTAAAAAATTTCTTTCAGGAACCACTTGTCTTAGCTGTCTTTAATGGGGATAAAGGCGCAACTGGTTCTTCTTCGTTACGCACTTCAACTTTACAAATAATTATGTCATGGGTTATATTAAGTTTTGCATTATAATCATGTAATTTAGTTAATTTTAAATGCTCCAATATTTAATTTTTGCAGATGTTGGAATTTTCTATGACATTTTTAAAAGATTCTTCTATTTTTGACAAAATTGTCAATGGTTTTACCTAAACATTTGTTTTATTGAATTTTTAAAATTTAGACAAATTTTGATATATATATATATATATATAGAAAAGCCACTATGCAACGCCTATAGGCGAAATGCTACAGTGATTTCACCTCTAGGCACATCGCCGTCTATTTGTTTCGAGCAACAATGATTAAACAACGCCACGGATGTAGCATGTTGTGGCGGTACCGTCACGGGCATAGCATGTTTGTGACAATCGAAAAAGCACATGAAACTGCCATGGACATGATGCTGTCCATTTTGGCTCCGTTTAATAAATCACCAAGGACATGCTAGGTCTGTGGCGGGGTAAAACACTGTCCAAAATCGCCTATAGGTACTGAT
>NW_006497952.1:1299445-1312765 GCF_000471905.2 Amborella trichopoda
TATATATATATATATATATATATATATATATATATATGAAAGCATCTACGCAACGCCTATGGGCCAAATGCTATACAGGGATTTCGCTCATAGACCAATCGCCATTCGAAAAAATCAGACGGCGTGCATTTTTCGACCGCCACAGACCTAGCATGTTCGTGGTGGATAACATCACGAATATACTAGGTCTGTGGTGGTCCAAAGATTCACGCGGAGCTGCAGCGGATGGCTCCGCCTATTGTGAGTCCATACAATAAACTACCACGAACATAGCAAGTACGTGACGGAGGCGAAACAGTAGAACATTTCGCCTATAGGTGAAGTTCTACAGTACTTCACCTACACCTCATCACTGTCCAAAGTTCATCACACGGTCACAGTTGTCTGATAATGTTTGAATTTTTATATTTATTATATTAATCAGATTAATCTAAATTTTGTGGTGTGTGTACATATGACTAAGTCGCACCAAAAAAAATATTAAAAAAATAATAGTCATAAAATAAAATGATGAAATTACCCTTGAAACTTTATAGGGGTATTTTGTATAATTATTATCATTCAAATTATTTGTTTTATATTTTATTCATGTGCATCTCACTAAGGTGCACACATCTACAAAAATTCAGATCATCTCTAAGCCTTAAACCGTAAACCCTAAATGTATTAAGAAAATATTAAAAATTCAAACACTATCATACTTTTGTGGCCGTGTGATAAACTTTGAATAGTGATAAGGCCGTAGGTGAAGTTCTACAGTTTATGTAAGACACTACAAAACGTCTATAGGTGAAAGTTCTACAGTACTTCACCTACACCTCATCACCATCCAAAGTTCATCACACAGTCACAGTTGTCCGATAGTGTTTGAATTTTTACAATTATTATACAAATCAGATTTATCACCCAAAAGAAAACCCATTTGAATACTCACAATTTTGTACACTAATATCCAGAAGACCAGTAGACTTTACCCTTTTGAAAAGGATTAATCTTTGCAGAGGACCTTATTTAGCTAGTTCAATGTTACACCATTAAAGTTTCATTCAAGAAACTAGACCCTTATGGAAAATGTCCCTCTTTTTGTACGAGGAGCTCAAGTTTAGCTAGCTGTGACAATGTTATATAAAAAATTTGAAAACAACTCACTTTCTAGAACTAGAGAATGGATCTTATTATGGTTAAGAAATAAGGTGATTGTTCAATTGCACATATTAAACTTATTCTTTCAAGGGGCCGTAACTTGATGTGATGGTAAAAAAAGCTCGGGTAGCAAGCGTAAGAGCATGGGTTTAAAATCTGAGAGCGGCCGCTTTGTGCATAAAAAGCCATAGGCTAAGACCGTTTCCAGCTCATCCCTTCGGGGATCTTGCGTAGGTGGGACCAGCACCAGATTACAACCTTTTTTTTTTTGAAGCATGAATTCCATAACATTTATTGAGTAGTGATGAAAGCAATTTACTTTAAAGAGCCCAATGTCTTAGCTGCACTTTTTCTTAGAAATTAAAATAAACCTATAATGCCTTGACTAGGGCCGGTCTGTGAACCGACTGATCAGTTGGTAAACCTACCCTCTCCATGGACCTTCTTGGTCAAATAGTGTTCAATTCATGTGGTTTTGCTATGTTTTAGATGGCTAGAGACCAACTTAGTTTTTTACCTCAGTGTGGACTATTTGATATTTGCTTTGACTCAGTATGCTATACTTGAATTCTTGATTTCCTTGGAATTGATTTTCTTCCTCATCTGAAATTTGGAACCTATTTTTCTATTTGAGGGGCCTTGTCTCCTGAGGATAAACCATAGTTACCGGGAGTGGGAGTGGGAGTGGCCCCGGTTTCGGGAGCGGGAGCATCAGATCGATGACTGCCCGAAGCTCCAGAGTTTGGTGAGCGAGTATTAAGGATCAAGATCCCATTTGAACAGGGAGCGAGATCCCATTTGAATAGGGAGCGAGATCCCGATACATTGGAATCGAGATCCTGATACATTGGGATCGAGATCCCTATTTAACGGGAGCATGTTTCATGTATTTATGGAACAAGATCTCGTTTGATTAGGGAGCAAGATCCCGTTTGAATAGGGAGTGAGATCTTGATACATTGGGATCGAGATCCCTATTTGACATGAATGCGTTACATGTAACATGGGATCATGCCCTCATGTCTATTTGGATTGCGCTCCCTTCGACAACAAGAATGACATCCCATTTAATATTGAGTCTCTCCCCCATCTAAACAATACCATGATCCTATTTGGCTAAGATCGAGCTTCATTCATTGTAGGATTGTGTTCCGCACAATGGTGATCTACGCCCCCATCGCAGAACTCTACTTGTATGAATAACCCAATTCCATTACACATGGATTCGAGCACCAACTAAGCACGGCAGCCCATTCCCAGACAAATGCGATCTCAATTTGGTTAATTTAGAAACCATTATTCTATCTATCAATAACCCATGTGGCTAGATCCATGCACAACCAATCTTAGATGTCCATGGATTAATTAAATCCCATTAATCTGGTATGAAATAAAGTCTTCTAATGCTATGCACGATTAATATTAGTATTGTTCAAATTCGCATACATGATACGAAATGAGCTTTACGTTGGCATTTGTATACATGAAAATATGTTGTCTAGGATTGGGTACCATTTGGATGCAACCTAAGCATATATGGTTACCTTTAGGCTTAAATTCGGGAAATGCATCACCGTTAGGTAGAAATAACTGTATAAAAATTTTATTAAAAATATTAATTTTTATATTAAAATGATATTTTTATTTAAGAAGTTTCTTTTAGAAAGTTATAAAATGGTAAAATAAATTTATTCAAAATTTCAAAAAAATTATTGTCATAGAAATAAAGGCAATTTTAAATTTATATATATAAATAAATCCAAATTTGGGAACTCATTTGATAATTATATAGTATTTTATGAAATCAAAGATATAGGAAAATGTTTATATAAGGTTGCAACCATAAAATGTTGAACTAAGGATGCACCCCAAAAATCCATCGGAAAAGGTTGTTTTAATGTTGAAAAAGTCTCTAATTGATCATCTCGACATCAAGATGTATGAATGTATGAAAAAAATAAAAAAATTTGAGTGCCAGAAATTTTGCATCTTGCAACATATTATCTACACTGTCCATTTTAAGAATTTTCATATGTTTATAGATCTACATGATTTTAACCATTTTTGGAGTTTAAAAGTATTTAATTAGATATGAAAATAGATTTTCAGATAATCCTAAGAATTTTTTACACCAAAATTACATGACAGGATAAAATTTGGTGGTGCGTCTTAATTGGATTGTTTAAGGTTGCAACCTTATAGAAACTACACCCAAGGATATGGAAATAATAAATTTCAAGGTTGGTATGTTAGGGTAGACCCTGATGGATCATGGGCGTGGGCACACTCGACAACTCAACGTGCAATCTATTTTTTGAGAACGTCGGCATCACAATCTTAAAATTTTGGGAGTGGGGATTTAATTTGTTCAGGAACCACATCTACAATGTTACGGAACGCGTTCCGTGAGACAATGCGAGCGAGATCCATGAAGTAGAGGGAGAGAAATCCGTTGTGTATGGGATCGAGATCCGTGCTTTAGCAGGAGCGAGATTCGTTGTGAATGGGAGCAAGATCCCTGAAGTAGAGGGAGCGAGATCCCTGAAGCATCGGGAGCAAGCTCCGTTATGAATAGGATCGAGAATCCTAAAAATTGGAGCAAGATCCAAAAAATATATTGGAACACGTTCCAAGCGAGATCCTTGCACCAGAATGTCGGAACGGGAGTGGTGCTCCCAATAACTATGGGATAAACACCTGCAGCTATGGATAAAAAACCGGAAACTTTGATGCTACCGGAAAATTTAAAGAAGATGAAATTGTTTCCCTTCGTATTTAACGCTTGGCCATGTCCTTAGACCAACATAATTCAAATATGTCAGGCTCGTGCTCGGACCATCCCATGGACCCAAACAAACTCGACCTGCAATCAAGAGTCCTTAACATCTCATCTAAAAGAAAAGCTGAAAAGGCTCATTCTCTAGGAGATCTTGACGAGGTTGGTCATGAAATGATCAAATGAAAACTCTAGGGAAATGACCTGAGAGATACTCTGAAAAGAAGGGTTGTGAAGATATAAAGCTTGAATGCACCCATCAAAGTAAAAAAGAAAGAAATTATCCATTTGAATATAATTCTTCATAGGGCCAAGTGAGATATTAAGTGCTTCAAGAAGAAGGATAAGGCACATGACTAGTTGGACTATCTCAAACTTCCTAATCATGGAGATGCAATTATTATGATCTTTGCCAACTTTTTCCCTTCTAGTCCCGTCAATTTTTTTTTCTGAATTTGCCAACAAATATGATCTGCAAACTTACATGCAGATATGAGATCTTTATAAATAAAAGTATCTTATGGATACCCATGTATATGCATTCTACTTAACATTTCAAGGGGCACACACTTGGCCACTTGAGTTTTGACCATGATCTCAACTTGTTGAGCCAAGTTTGGACTGCAGTCAGGATATTTTAAGGTCAAACTAAACCTAAACTTTTAATATCGGAAAAATATTGCTTCCTACACCCTGTGCACATTATCGTCTACTAAAAATCGAGCCATGATTGAAGCAAGTTTTGCTAAAAATTAGCATGAATTTATCCCCAAGCATTCATGATTGTGATCGTAGTTTTCATTCACTCAACCAAGTCTAAAGCACTGGATCTTGACAAGAATTCTCCCTGAACGTACTTTCTGACCATTTAACATGGTTTAGGCTATGTCTTGATGGGTTTATCACAATCAAAACATGATATATATCTGCCTAGAAAGGGATTTATTTCTCATTCTATTATCCATACTAGGAATACTTCACTCATTTGATGATGTTTCTTTGCTTCTTTAACTAGAGTGAACTCATAGGATTTTCTCTTGCCGATGAGTGCATGGCAAGCTTTGAGATGCCCCTAGAGAATCTAGTATCCATGTACACATAAGCAAAGTTCGTATGTTTCTATGAACTTCACAATGGACTCAGTGTGCACATATAACTGAGACCAACATGTCAGTATTAACTCAAATGAGACTCTGTGATTGTGCGTACATAAACATCACGAATTGTTTCCAAATTTCTCCACTTTTATGCTGAAATATGAGTGCATAACAAGCTTTGAGATGAACTCATAGAGGGTCTAGTATTCTTTATGTTAATATACATAAAAGCCATATGCTCATATGAACTTATAGATGACTCAATATTCACATATAGCAGACAACCTCCATTTCTATACTAACTCGCGATTATGTTTATGAGTATCTCTGTGTTTACTCTCAAGTATGAGGCGACAACATTTTGAGATAGCCTTAGAAAGTATATAACATCTATTCATATATGTATATAACTCAAGTCATTGTGTTTGTATGAACCCACAAAAGATTGTGTGTATATAATTTAAATATTTTCATTGTATGAACTCACACAAGATTGAGTGGCTTGTAAATGACAAGCTCAAAGCATATAACTAGAATTCCAATGAGCCAGTATAGCTGAAATATTTATGCCGACGGGCTTTCATGGGGGTTTGGAGCCGCAGTGATAGGTGTAAGGTTCAAAGTTCGAATTTTGTAATAGGATTAAAGCATAGATACGGAATTCTCATGGTATGATCTTTGAAAGATTCTTATCCTCGCCACTTTATTCATAAGTCATACTGTGGTTAAGGATTTATTCTGCCTTAAACTTGATGGTTGTATTAGGCCAAGTCCAAGTGTACAACTCTTAAAATTTACAAAGTGCTCTAGCACTTAAAACATTAATTCGCCATGCTCTTAACGAAATTACAGCAACATAATCACTTTCACGAACTCTTAAAAAATAAATATGTACATCCCTGTTTACACTCGGACTTGCGCCGATCTCATAGCGAGATCAACCCAACTACGATGCGGGACAAGTAGTTTTACAGATCAATTGAGACAGTTGGGTCACTTAAATTATAAGCTCAGAAACATGATAGATATATACAGATCCAGTCTTTTTATAAATCTAAAAATAAAGAAATTTTTAGAAAAATAAAGTAAAGCATAAAATTAAAGGCAAAAATAATTAAATAAAAATAAAAGAGTGAGAAAGAACACATCCCTAAGAAACCCGACGTTGGGCCCGTATCAGGATCGTGGGATGATTTAAACCTTTTGATGCCTTCTCTTGCCTTCTTGAAGCATGATTCTAAGGTCTTGATCCAGAAGAACTTGTTCCTAGTGATCTTGATTTTTCAGAGAGGTTTTGGGCTTGTGAGTTTTTTCCTAAGGCTTTCTAGGGTTTCGCCCTATTTTTCTATGGAGTTTTTCTTCTTTATTTTTAGGGTTTTTTTGACGAATTTCCTGTTTGTCAAGGCTTTCTAGTATTTTTACTAAATTTTTAAGATTTGTCCTAATTTTTCTAGAGGGGTTCTCCTGTCTATCTAGAGGATTTTGGGCTTTTCCTTCTTTTTTTTAAAGATTTTTGGATGAATTTCTGAGTGATTTTTTAAGAGGGTTTACATAGGCTTGATTTCTAAGGATTTTCAGAGGAATATATCCTCAAATCCTAGTTTACGTGTCGAAAAACATACTTCACCTAGAAGCCTCTAAAAGCTTTCAAAAAATCTGGGGTAATATGGCAAAAAACATGTGCAACAGAACACATCAAGTGGCCCGACTGCTTGGATGCGCGACATGCATCATGTCACGCATCGAGGATTAAAATGTTATGTTTTGTAACAATTTTTCTCTGGTTATAACGTTGTAACCATACGTCGGATTTGGATGATTCTTGGATCTTTGAAAGCTTGCGCCCTCCTCTACAATTGGAAACCAAATTTGGTTAAATTTGAGTTACTTTTAAGGGGTCTAAAGGCTAGGACATTAGGGTCTTGGTTTTAGACTTTTAGGTGTCAGTTAAGTGTTCAGGTCATGCTTATGGGTTCATAAGGCTAATGGGTGTCTAAAATGACTATTTGACAGTATTAGGATAGGTTTTGGGTAACATTGGGACAATTCTAAGGGTCTGGATTCACTATGGTTTACTAGAGTTTATGTGGTCCTTAGGACTCAAAACCAAAACTTCTGGGAATTCTATTAGATAGAACTTCCTTGGGGTGGGGGTGGGGGTGGAGGGGTGGGGGGTGGAGTAGTTGCCCCTCTAAGTGAATAACACCAGGTAAATGGCAAAGAAGTAGATCCCCGATACACGATGGAAAGAAAATGATGGGTCATCATTGTGAATGACCAGTACCTTCTAGGAAGGTGGTACACGGATAGATATTTTTTATCCACAAGACATCAAACTACAATTGTGTTATCTTTGAGGCATTGTTGTTGAAAGATCTCCTAAAATTGGGATTTGAAGTGACAGTCAGCAAGGACCATGCTATCTTTGAGGCAGTGACTTTTCCTTGTTGAGGTTACCCCAATGCTACTTGGGACGCCAATGTAGTCATCTTCATCTTTAGGCCTTTGCTTTTGGGTCTGGTTATCACTTGAATGAGATTTTTTAATTGAAAAGAATGATGATAGTGAATCTTTGGCTAATTAAGTTTCCATTCACCTTTGATTCTAAATTCTTAGGATCCACAGGTTCAGGCTGAGGTTTTGAGAACCTATGAGTTTGTTTTTCCTAAAAATAGGTTTTCTTAAGGATTTCTATCCATTCTTCAAGAATTTCAGAGAAGGTGGAAACGCGATAGCATCATGTAAGAGTTGTCCAACTACTTTATTCTAGAGAATATTTTCAACAATTTTGAAAATGGAGAGATAATTTTTAAATACATAATGAAAAGCATAGGATTTTAATAAAGAACTTATTATTTTTGAAAAGCATAGAGAATTTCGAAAACAAGCTGGTGAGCAGTTTAGACTTTAGACTCATGCTACTATGGAGCTTGTTTTCTTTTGTTTTTTTCAAATTTGAGCATGCCTAGGCTCTTCTTGGGACCTTCAGGATGAGGAATCATCGAGTGCTTCCTCATCTTTTATATCTTGGCTCTTGTGTCACAACTCAAGGGAGAGCAGTCTAAAGTTTCTGAGCAAGCCGATGTCTTGGATAATATGGGATATTGCCCCCTCAGTACTGAGAATCTCCTTGGACTTTTAATTTCATTCCTCCACTAACCCTCCTTTGAAGTTCAGATAGTTGAGGCTCTTCAAATTTAATTGGATTGATGCCTTTACATTCTTTTCACTTTTGATTCCATTCTCACTTAAGAAGAAAAGTTGAGAAGAAAATTTCCTTAGATATTGGAGAAGAGACGAAAAAGGAGAGAACTTCTTTATTTCTTGTTTCTTTTTCTTTTTTTTCATTTTTTCATTTTTTCATTCTTTTTTTTTTCATCACCCCCAAGGTCCCTATCAGGCTTGCAGCCTAGTGGCCTTTTATCCAACGCTCGGGGTTCCTTTTATATTTTTAGCCCGATGGATTTGTTTTTCTTTTTCCTTTCTTGTTTGAAGAAGATGAAGAAACAATGAGGATAAGAAGAAGAGGATATAGGAGGAGGAGAAGAAGAGTCAGTGATGTTTTTCCTTTTGTGGCACTTCGTCCTACAAAAAAATAAAAACTAGATCATTCGTCCTTCCTCCAGGTCACAGAGCAGTTCTAGCCTTGGTCATCCTTGCCTCTAGTTGGTATCTCACACTTTTTTGACAATGGTTGGTGAATGTGTTGTTAAATTTTCCTCCTTGAATTGCTTTACTCATACCTTGATCTTCAAACTTAGAGTTACTCTCAGCTTCCTAGTCCTTCAACCTCTTTCTTTTTTTTCATTTTTCTTTTTACGTCCCTAAGCTTACTTAAGGCAATTTTTTATTTACTCTTTTAATTTTTAGGCCTCTATGCGTACTTGGGACTTGTCCCATTCTTTTCTTTTTGACTCCTTGGACCCTAACTGCCACGGAGTAGGGTGCTTGAGTAAAGTATGGATCCACCACTTGGCTTATTTGTGAGGGAGGAGCAAGCGATTGCCATAATCTTTTTCAGTAATCTTTTTCATTTGCATCTTTATGTTGCTCTAGGGGAGTTGATGGCCTTGAGGCATGTTGCGAGTCATTGTATAAGGTTTGGGCCTCACTGATTGGCCCTACTATATCATCATTAAGCGAAGGTGCCCCTATCAAGTGATTTGGCAAGATTGTTGCTATGGAGTCTTCTTCATTAGATGGGGTCATCCATATTGGTATGTTGGATGGGATTACCTTCGATATATTCTCATCAGTGGTTGAGGTTGCCCCTAATAGTAAGTTGGTTACGACTGCCTCTATAGCATTTCAATGTGGGCCAATCCTTCTCAAGCAGGTGGATGGGACTACCCCTGCTAGATATTCTTCTTCTCTTGGGATGCCGTAAGTAGTGGAGTCATGCCCCTGCCCATATCTTTTTCTTGAGGTTCTTCATTCCCGATAAGCAAGTTATCCAAAAAGTCCTGTGAAAGTAGCCCAGGTGGTCCCTTTAGAACTTCTAGGGGTTTGAACTCTTTTAATTCTTGCTTAGATGCTTAATCTTCGAGAATGGTCAAATTTGGGTCCTTCGTTTCTTTACTAGGAACTATTGGAACTGTCTCAGAGGATGGTAAGATTGACTACTTTAGGCTCAGTTCTCTGTCTCAAATAGGTTGATCATCGAGGAAATCTGGTGAAAGTGGCCAAGGTGGGCTGGCTTCTTAATATCTTCAAAGGTTAAATTCCTTTCCTCCATTCTTGAATGAATGGATATTCTTTTAAGCCTTCCTTAGAGGATAATTTGACTAAATCCCCTAGGCTTGGCTCCTTAGTTTCTTCTTGGTTTGCATTTTCCAGATTATGGCATTCCCTACCGATGGAGTCCTTGGAACCCCTAACCTCGGAATCTCGGTTGGATTCATTGGTGGCTTGGACAACTCCTAAGTCTTCTTCTGCACTTATTTAGAACATGGGATTGACTAGGCCCTCTACCTTTGTGGTGATATGTATCACGGGGATTACTTGGAATTTCTGTGGGATAATATCTTCAATTGGAATCGAGACTCTCTGTGAATAGCTTTGTTTTTTCTTACTTCCTTGAATGTCATAATCTAGACTAAGGCTATTCTCCTTATGTGGATTGTTTGCCCATGCCCCACTGTCTAGGATAGGTGCGTCTTGGACCTTTTGAGGGTTTGCATCTTCAACTGTGACTGGAATTCTTCGCGTAGTTTGTTCATCTTTCTTTTCTTTGAGTATAGATCGTGGGCTAAGGCAATCCTTGACATATTGTTTTTTAGGTTCCTTAGACACAAGGTCTTGAGTGAGCTCACGCTCATCTGGTACTTTTTCTATGGGATGACTAATTTGGTCCCTTTGTGGACTCATTTCCTTGTCTTGTATTTCTCCCTTATGTGGGTGGCCGTCATTTTTAGGATTCCAACTCTAGGGAATCTCCACACCAAAGTTAGTGTGCTCCTTTCGCAAGTTAGACTCTTCTAATTCTAGAATAGACCCATAGCTAAGGCAATTCTCATTTTTTGGTTTTCTGAAATTCCCTAGCAACAGAGGTCATCTTATCATTTCATTCTTCATTTTTGGGTCGGTTTCTTCTAGTGCCCTAAGGGCATATGGGATGATTTCTAGGCTTATGACTGGATCGGTTTCTTCCAGTGCCCTAAGGGCATATGGGATGATTTCTAGGCTTATGATTGGGTCGGTTTCTTCCAGTGCCCTAAGGGCATATGGGATGATTTCTAGGCTTATGACATATTGCGGAGAATGCGATATGCTAAGTGAGATTATGAGGAGAGTGGGTTTTGGTGTGAAATGGATCACTTAAATTATGAGATGTCTTTCAAATGCTCATTTTTCTGTCATCATAAATGGAAATCCAAAAGGTTTGTTACAGGCTTCTAAGAAACTGAGGAAAGTGGATTGTTTGTCACGTTTTCTTTTTACCTAAGTAGCAGAGGGTTTTAACTTGATTCTTAACAACATTACAACTGTTGGAAGGTTTACTGGTTTTGAGGCTTCTACTACAGGTCCAATAATTACACATCTGGTATACGTAGATGACAAGAAAATTTTCTATGAAGCAGCTATGGATGAAGTTTGCAATGTTGTTACTTTCTTGAGGTGTTGTGAATATGCATTAGGATTAAAAGTCAATTTTCAAAAGATTTGTTTGTTGGAGTTGGTTGTCCTGAAGAGCTCGTTTCATCCTTTGCCACTCATAGGGGCTGTAAAGTAGAATCTCCCCCAATTAAATATCTGGGACTTCCAATTTCAAATTCAAGATTACCTAGGAGTGTATGAGATCCCATTATAACGAGGTATCAAGTAAGATTGGATTTATGGAAATCTAAATTCCTGTCTTCGAGTGGGCATGTTACTCTGATTAATTCTTCAGAGGTAAATTTGCCCATTTATCAAATGTCATTGCTCTTAATGCCTAGCAATATTATCAAGTTGATTGAAAAGATGATGAAGAAATTTCTTTGGGGGCCTTTGGATGGGGAAAGAAATATCACTTGGTTAATTTGAATAGGGTGTGTATTCCGAAGATAGAGGGTGGTTTAGGCATTCAAAAGATAAAATTGGTGAATATGGAACTTTTAGCAAAATGGTGGAGGTACATGATTTATACTGAGTAGCTTTGGAGGAGAGCGTTGGTTGAAAAGTATAGCATGGATTGAAGTACCCTTTGGAGGAGAGCGTTGGTTGCAAAGTATAGCATGGATTAAAGTACCCTTTGGCAAAGGTGAATAATATCTTATCAAAGATTCGGGGCCAAGTTAGAACATTCAATGCATTTGTATCATAATGCCTAACTCTGACAGTTCTCAACTAACACAACTCCTTGAGGAATTGGAACAGACCTATATCTCTAGAGAGGGAGAATATGTTGGGAAGAGAAAGTGATGGGATTTTTATTATGAAATCCGACTACTGAACATTAATCCATGATTGCTTTCAGTGGTGTAACAAGAGTCTTAATAAGATTTGGAAATGACATGTTCCCTATAAGGTTAAAATTTTCTCTAGATTTTAATGCAAGGAAGAACTCTTGCTGGGGATAATCTTGGGAAACAGGGTAAAATTATGGCTAACATTTGTTTGTTACGTAAAAAAGATGAAGAAAATGGGGATCATTTGTTTCTCCATTGTGAATTTAAAAGACCTCTTTAGAGATGGGCTTCCCATTTGAGTGGAGTCCCTATGATTTTACCATAAGGCCACGCTGATATTTTAGAGCATTTATGTGTTTCAGGAATGCCAAAGAAGGGGAGAAATCTTTGGGATATTATGAAGACTGCATTGCTATAGGAAGTTTGGCTAGAGCACAATAGAAGAACTTTTGAAGAGAAATTTCTATGTATGCAACAGCTACAAGAGAGGATTTTACATAATGTATGGTTGTAGTTCTCAGTTATCAAGGAGGGGACTTGTGCATCTTAAGTGGATATTGTGCTTAATTTGCCAATTATCATGTGGCAGTCTACTAGATCTGCTAGACCTGTGTAAAGCTGGAGTCCACTAGAGAATAGTTGCATCAAGCTTAATTTTGATGGTCGTTCGATGGGGAATCCTAGGCCAACAAGTATTAGGGGTTTTATTATAAATTCAGCTGATGATATTCTTTGTTGTTATTTGGGTCCTTATGGTAATTATACAACAAAAGTGGCTGAATTGAGTGCTTTGCTTATTGGCTTTAAAGTGGTGAAAGAGAGAGATCCCCGCTAGTGGTGTGTAGTGGAAGATTCCTAAATATTATAAATTGTTGTAAGAGAAGCTGGAGATCACCATTGACGTTGAGATCACTATTGCTTGAGGTTATGGGTATAGTGGTTGGAATGCATGTTGATTTTCACCATGTTTATAGGGTTGCCAAAATGAGGTAATTGATTTTTTAGTTAAATATGGTGTGAGTGGTTTCGATATTGTAATTCGTGATTCCTTTCAATATAATTATTATTATTACATATATCATCAATATAAAGTTTATGGACTTGTCAAAAATAAAGAATATGTAGATTTATGGAGAGAGACTGAGAGGGAGAAAAGAGAGTGAGGGAGAAAGTAGTCTATGAAAGAAATTTAAAAAGGATAACACAGCCAACCCAACGTTTGTGTGTGTGGGGTGCCTGAACGTGTGTTTGAGAGAGAGAGAGAGAGAGAGAGAGGAGGGAGGGGGGGAGGGGGGGGAGGGAGGGAGGGAGGGAGGGGGAGGGAGGGGTAGGGGAGGGAAGGGTAAAGGAAAGTAAGGACGGTAGTTAGTAGTAGTACGTACGTACGTACGTAAAGTAGTTGGTTGGGTTAGGG
>NW_006497952.1:1312785-1336328 GCF_000471905.2 Amborella trichopoda
ACGTACGACGTACGTACGTAGTAGTAGGTAGGTGGTAGGAGTAGTAGAGTAGAGAGAGAGAGAGAGAGAGAGAGAGAGAGGGGGGGGGGGAGAGGGTGGGAGGAGGGGAAGAAAATAAGAGGACTGTTATGGATCACTAGCCATATATGTGGTGGGGTGTTTTGGAAAAATTCAATTTTCATGGGCAATAATGTGAAAAGGAAAAATTTATACGTAGGGTTTCTAATTGTAAACAGGAAAAAGGAAAAATTTATGTGTAGGGTTTCTAATTCTAAATGGGAGTTTGGGGTTTATGAGGGATGGTTAACCAAAAAAATTGAAAAATAAGTGGTTGAAATTGGCATTCTCCAATAATGTTGGGCAGAAGGTGGTCTATACTCTTTTGAGAAGGGGAAGGAAGTTAAAAGTAAATTGTTCTCATAAAGGTTACCTTGACTTTTTCTATCTTTTTGTTCCCAAATCCTCATTTTACCATCAATTGACTTGAGAGGAGGAATTTTTAATATTTTTTTTACTTGGTGGATTTAATATATAGTGACCCATGACTTTTCCTTTCTTTGAAGTCTTCTTCTATGAAACTGTTAGTGTTATGGTTGAATTTTAATTTCTTGCAACTTTACTTCATTTTCCTTTTGGTATTTACTTGAAAATAAAAAATATTTATCTTTGTTTCGCACGTAGTAGAAGGGAAGACACTCTCCTTCAATTTTTTTATTTTTTTTATTTTTTGATATTTAAACCATGGGAATGGAGGGTGGGACATTGCATTGGGGCATTAATTCCCCTAACCATCTATGCCCCAACCCCATAATGGCAAGATATGATCACAAGACCATGGATATGGGTTACAACGTGCTCAAATTTGGACCATTTTTCTATTTGTGCTGATTATCCTTGCACATGGCCCATGCTGATCACCTCTGTATCGTCCCAAGCTTTTGGATATCTCCTAAGAGATTCTTTCGAATACATTGATGTAATCATCTTTTAAGACTAAGGCCACAAGATTATGTAGGGGTGCGGTTTGTATAGAGTCGGGGATCTAAACAATCAAATTGGAGCCCACCTTCAAATAGTTTCGAGAAATGTGGTTTCAATAATGGAAATATTTGTAATAGTTTTAAAATATATTTTCATCTTTAAATATAAAATTTAAAGTTTAAAAAATAGTGTAGAACGAGCAGAAAACTTGAAAAATTTGAAATTGACGGTCCAAAAATGCATTAAAAGATGCACTATTTCCAAAAGTTGAAATCCATTTTTTTTTCTCATATCCTTGCATTTTGATATGGAGATGATCAATTTGATAGTATTTAGGCATCAAAACAACATCGTCTTGTGAAATTTTTGAAGTAAGCTCCAATTTGATTGTTTAGAGCCTAGGCTCTATATAAACTTTTTCCTTATGTAGGACTCCTTTCCAATCAGTCGTAAATAAAATGGTTGATAAAGATATATTCTCAACATTTGCAATTGGTAACGTTTGTCAATGTAAAACTCCAAGATTTAGGGATTCATTAATACGAGTCAATACCAACCCGCTATATACTAAATTTATGAGTCAATGGTGAAGTCAACACGATCATCTTACTCACTATTTGCTCCTACTTTTCTGTATTTTGCATATGAATTATATAACCAACACAGCATGCAAATCGTCTTTAAAACGGGAAAAAAAAATTCAAATTAAGGGTGAATTACCAAAACCCCCAGGTTGGATGTTCTTATCATAATGCCCTGTTGAAAAATCTTTTACACCTAGTATCTCAAAATACATTATTTTCTCACAGACCACCCAGTGTATTTTCAAATTTATTTTTAATAAAAATACTTTTATTAATGACTCTTACAAAAATTAAAATGAACATCCATATTTATCTCTTTTTGTTCTTTTTTTCTGGCTTTAACCCTACCCTTTTATTTATATTCATCTCTCTTTTTCTCTCTTTAAAAATATAAATGAATTTGTTGGCTTAGCTCTATCTAAAACGTGAATACGTATGTTGGCTTCTCTCTAAATCTCTCTTTAAAAGCATGAATAGATTAGTTGGTTTATCTTTCTCTGGGTTGGTTGGTTTCTCTCTCTTTTCCACTTTTATTCTCTCTCAAATGGATCCCAATCCCATTGTCTTTAGAAACAGAAACTAACTCAATTTACATTTTTAGAGATAAATATTAGTAATGAGAATGTAGACCTAGAGAGAGAAAAATGACAAAAAGAGAGATAAATATGATATTGACTTTGTAAAAGTGGCTGATAAGAGCATTTTCATCATTTTGAGTCACCCGAAACAAAAAAAAATTGAAATGTACTGGTGTCAGTGAGGAAAATAAAGTAAGGGGGGATTTAATAATTTTTCCTAGAATTATAAAGACAACATGACAAGAACAATAGTGATACCGTACCTTATTGCGTCTCGAAACTTTGCAGCACCTTATAGAGATGAATGATATCCATGTCAAGCTCCTCGCATAAACAATCCCTGCTTTCACCTCATATTCGTCCGCTGAATCGACCTTGTTACTTAATCTACAACTATCCAACAAAAGTTCCTAATCGCTTACCCAAAGAAACAAAAGTTCTTAATCTCTTTTTCATCATATCGATCTGTGATTCTCTTTTATTAAATTCCCCACTCTTTTCTGGATTTGAAGGTTTGAGAAATATCTATAACCTGAAAAGATCATGAACAATCTCTACATAGCTAGACTCTATGCAAGATATTATCACATGGGCAATATGCATGTTGCCTGTGGGAGGATGGATACACGTACCCATCTGCCACCATCTATCGTCGCCAATGGACGGTGGAGATGAGCAGCTGTTCTGGTGATGGAACAATTACTCACATCCACTGAAGCTGTCTCTCCATGTTGTAAACTCAGGTATTTTATTATATGTTTTCTCTATCATATGAGAAATAAATATAGATGAATCATACTTGTGTTTGGACAATGTAATCTTCAGACTGGTGTGAAAAAGAAAAGAGAGAAAGGAGATCGCCATTAAAACTGTAAACGCGACGTAAGAATGAACAACCACTCGAGAAACCAAAATAGAGAGAGAGAGAGAGAGAGAGAGTTATCAAAAAATGACCAAAACTCTGCAGAGCCCTAACATACGACTGTGGGAACTGTTGAATTGTCTCCACCATCTTTACAGAGCAGAGACATAAATCCACTTGGGGTTAACCCTTGGTTTTTTTTCTTTTTTTCTTTGCAAGCCTACACTTCATTGCATTTTTTTGAAGAAACAACAAAAATTTCATTTTTTGTGGGGGTAGGTGAGTGTTCGATTAATTAGGGGAGAAATGTGGTTTTACTATTAAATAGTATTGAGAAATGTGGTTTTACTATTAAAGATATTTGTGATAGCCTTAAAATATATTTCCATTTTTTTCTTTAAAATTTGCTCTCTAGGAGCTCATCGTGTGCATACTCAATGTACGTGAATTATAGTCCTTTTTGACAGGTGCACCAAACAAACTAGGTGCTGCTCTTCATATCACGCCCTTTGCTACTCATGTTTCTTGGTTCCATTATAAACAAGACGATCTTTATACTTTTCACAACTGCCACATTTTGGCCCTTATTCCAAGCTATAACTGGCGACCTACCAACCACAACATGTGGCCCACAGTGCCCCACGACTACCATGGCTTTTTATAGTAGGCCTGCTTGGTCCGAATCTAAAAAAGTGGAGTGTGAATCACAATGGTGTTATAAGGCCCGGGCCCGTGATGGCCGGTTGTGTCCTGGCCTGACCCTCTTGTTTTTTTATTTCTGTTTTATTTTCTCTTCATTTGGTTGTGGCCAGGCCTGGTCCCCCTAACAAGGCCCAGACCGGCCCTGGGCCAACCATATTGGTACAAGGGCTGGCCCAGGCCCGAAACCTTTGCTACCCTTATTTTTGTGGGTCCACCAAATAGATTCACTTCAAAGGATCCACCACTACTTTCCATAATGCAACAAAAGTTGTTGTGTTCTCCTCCTTTCGTTTTAGATGGATGGTTGTCTTTTTCAACTGTGCATGCCCCATAACCAAAAATAAAAGGGCATACAATGAAAAATAAAAGTAGTACAAATGATATACTGCTGTCCTAGTGTCTACCGTATAGCCGCATATTGTTTATTTTATTTTTTTTTGTAGTTAAGGGGTGTCCTAGTGTCTAGCGTATAGCCGCATATTTTTTATTCTATTTTTTTTGGTAGTTAAGTGGCGAAGGGATATTTACCTATATAGTAATAGAATTTAAGAGACGCGTCCCATTACCTTGATCACTTAGCATTGAGCCTATTCCTACATTTTGACTGCATTTCCTCCATGAAAAACACAAATCATTTTGCATGTTGAACTATAAATGGTCTCTTCTGGCTTTTGGTTATGTGTCAACTAAAGAAGTCTAAACACCATGAACTATGGCATGATTCCTATGAAACACTTTGAGATATATGTATAATCATATTCTAAAAAAAAAAACAAAAGGAAAAAGAGAGAGAAATACGAAAATGTTGGTGATGCACAGTGAATATATTGATATAGTATATTGTTTCTTTATTCAACCCACTGTTATCTTCAAGAACAGCAACGACTGGAGTTTACTTGTACGATTAAATAGGTATGCAAATAATTGGCCCATTAGAAAGGGAAAATTGAGTAGGGGTAAGATTGAAAATCAATAATACTCCCAACAAATGCTAAAATGATTATCTATTATGCTCGAGTCAGAGGCAACAAAAGAGATTTAGGTTACACAGCCTCTAACTTGGGTGCCAAGAGGCTGCACAGTTGTCGGAAAGTCACCATAATTTGAGTGTCAAGAGGAATAAGAAAACTATGCAAGCCCTGAAGCACATTGTGTGTTTGCTAAGTCTAAAGAATCAACAAAAGTTTATGAGAATTTTGTAGACAATGAGATCATTTATTTTTGGTATAAGGTGGTCACAATTAATTTTAGCCATTAGATGTGAAATTGGGTGGTTGCATTTATTCCATTGTCCAAGCTCAAAGTTCAAAAGAATTTTTTCTCAAACTTTGTGATACATCCAAGCTATCAATTTTTACATCTGATGGTTATAAGTAATTGTGACCTCCTTGTACCAAAGATAAATAATCTCCCTTTTATAATATGGGTGAAATGACAAAACGTTATTTACTCGTTTGATCATGAAGAATTATCACACAAAGGTACTGAGCTTATTTCCTCCATGAGTGTCGATATTTTAAAGAAGAAAGAACACATGAGAAACCCAGCAAGGTAAAAATAGGAAATAGCATGCAAAGGGAATGTTAGTTACTAGTCCATAATCACAGGATTATGCCCATTACTAACCTCTTGCATGTTCCAATTTCTAAGATAAATCTTAAATCAATTGGACATTGGGTAGATCAAGGATGCTCTGATGCCTTAGGGAGGGGTACATATGATGTAGTACCAAAGATGATGAGAGGATCACTGCACACTGAAGAAATGTTAGACTCAATGTATTAAGAATAAACTTGGTAGAGGATAAGAATAGTTATTAGACCATGACAAAACATTTTAGTCCCATAACAAAAAATCTTAGTGTCTGCATGATCATAGCTCTGGTAAACCTTAAGGATAAAAACCTCACCAAATGAATGTGCAAAACAATTTAAAACATGGGGATATGAATAAAGAAGCACATCTTACCCAACAAAGACCAAGTTCATTTTTGCACAGAATCGCTATCTTAGGAGGGAACATAGGAGCTTACTAATGGCGTTAGAGTTCCAAGCTCATGAGATATTCTCAAAAGCTCTACTGACATTTTTGACAATATCAGTTCCCACTATAGTGGCAAATTCCTGATGAGATTGATGGAAAGTTTGAAGTTAATACTCAAAAGCGAAAAAAAAATGATTGGAGCTATGAATTAAGACAAAGTTTGATCATTTCTGGAATATTGGGAAAACTTTTATACTTGAATTCTTAAGCCTATCCTAATGAAAATTGGAGATAAGAGAGTGGGTTATAGTTTGAATAGAGAATGAAACTTCCAAAGGGAGAGCTTGAGTTTGGAGAAAGAACTAAGAAGGAAGATTGAAACATTATACATGACTTTCTAAATGAGACTGATTTTCAAAGTTTATAGAGGGATGGAACTCAAATTTCTTTCTTAAGAGTTATTATTATTATTATTATTGTTGTTGTTGTTGTTGTATAATCTTTTGAAATGAGCCAAGTCTAGAATTAAATGAAGAGAGAATACAACACACTGTAAAGAAACCATCGTACCCTTGAAGCAGTTTCTGCTCAGAATAAAGGGATAAGATTGTTCCCCCATTAGGCAGTATCCTTAAGCACAAATCAAATGCGAAAAAAACCATGCCACTTATGGATCTTTGTTCAGATGGCTGATTTTTTGAAATAATTTGCATTTTCCTCGTATGCCAAATATATTTCTGTTCCATGCCTGATCAGATACAATGTACAGTTCTATATTTTTACTTTTCTTTTTAAAGAATTTACAGTCCACAGATCTATATCAATGAAAAGTACATGGACATATGTGTTTTAAGCCATGAGCCTGCATATTTTCTGTTTATTACTTACCCACTGATATTAGAAGCCTAAAATATTAACCAGCCTGCTTAAGCTTGAGCAAGAGCTCAAATATAAGTTATTATTCCTAGGATTGATAGTAATCGTCTTTCGGCCATTACTAACATTTTCTCCTACCATTCGAAGTAATCTTATTACTAAGTATAATTATTCACACTGCTCTTAAAACTATTATTAGTAATTTGTTTCCTAGTATTTCAAATTTTATTATTTTCACTCTTCCTATTTTCCTCTATCATCATCATAATAATAATAATAACGATAATTTTCATAATTATTGTTATTACTAGTATAATTATTATTAGTAGCAGTAGCAGTAGCAGTAGGTTAGGGTTAGGAAGAACCGCTTCCCAACGTTTGGTTTATGGCAAATGAAAAACATGAAGACCTCGTAGCAGCATCAAATTTCTAGAACTTGATGTTCACTTAGGACCATCCCATCCCATGGCATCACGAAATATGTAATAAGATCGAGATCGACAAAACTCAAGAACCATACTTTTAGAATTTATAGCCTATAGTGATAAGTGTCCTTGATTTGGTAATCCTAAATCATTTCATGCCTTATTTCTAATTAAGAAAGCTTTGTTTTTCATAATATTAATTACTCCTTTCCTAATAACAGGTAGATTCAAGGTCGAACAGACAACGAATACAAGGATGATAAGAAGCAGGAGAGTGCTCACGTGGAAGGCCTCGACATGGAAATCACTCACCCAGTCATCAAATTCTTCTATCTCTTATTCCCCTTGTAGCTTTCCGAAATCACCAAAAAAAAACAACGAAAACCTGCAAGAAATGCCTGAAAACATCACGAACAGGCTGTTTGTCAAAAATTCTCGACCGCAACAAAGAAGAAAGCTCAAAATAAGGTGAATCAAGCTTACCAAAAGCTAAAGAGAGGTAGGATTCAGTACTGAGAAAGAGGGTGGCGATGAAGAAGCGTTGAGATTTGGGTTATTGATTTGTAAAGGGAGTGGGTGGGTGGAGGATATTTGAATATCCTTTCATTTATGAAAAGCCCATAGATTCATCATTTTTATAGACCTTTTCCTATATTTTTGGTAAATTAGTAGTTACCATTAGGGCATGGTCCCTTCTAGGTTCAGTACGGTGCCCTTAGTGCCCATGCGTGTGTTGTTTGACTCACGGGTGGATCGCATGCTCTGAGTCCCTAACAACCTCTTCTCCTTTTTCCATTTCACTTTTTTTCTTTCCTTATTCTTAATTAATACAGAGAGAATTGGTTTCCAAAATTTGGTGGGAGGGTTAGATGCGCGCATGGGTCTTGGAAGCGTGGCTCTTCTGCTACCCACCTCACCAAACAAAAAAAAATTCTTGGGTGCTCAGGCCTGTGCTTTATTGTGATAGCCGACGCCGCACATGAGAACTTTGTCTGAAGATGCAGTTTTGTTGTGAGGCTTAAAATCTGTTTTTAATCTTGATTATGAAATTTAAAGCTCAAAAAATCATGTAGATTTGGCTAGGTGAGGACACACCTAAGAACATTGTCAGAAGATGCAATTTTGGTGAGACTGAAAATCTACATAGAGCAGACAGATTTCTACTCTTGATTATGAAATTTAAAGCTCCAAAAATAGTGTACATCAGACATATTTGTGAACACTTGAAATTGGTTTATCCAGACAATGTGCCACAATATACATTTTTTGTCGAATTCGAAATGATGATTGGAGAAATTTCCAATACTATTACTACATTTTCCAGCATGGGTTTGCTCTTATATAAACATTTTCCAATTTCATTTGTTTTTCCCCTGAACCGCTCACATTTTTATTAATTATTTTTCTTCGGGGAGAGAGTAATATACCCTATATGATATATCCTACATAGAGTAGGGTTTCCGACGTTCGATTCTTGAGATATATGGTGGAGAAATAGCCTAGGTTACACTAGAGTAGCTGGGCACTACGGTTTGATCTCGACCGTCGGCCCTGAGGACATATGGAGGATGTACATCCTGTGCATGGTTTCTGAGATGTACCATATGCAAGATGTGTATGGTACTTTTTTCCATTTCCTTTTGTTTTTTCCTCTAGAATGCTCAAAGCATAGAGATATGTACGTTTCTTAAGTAGAATATGGGGCAAGGCTTGTCACGTTCATTTTATTTTATATTTAGCTCCCCTAAACTTAATTTTAGCCTCGAAAACCGGGTTCACCAAAATAAATTAGAATTTTAATTTAGCCAGTAAAGGCTGCATCAATTAAAAAAAAAAGGAGGACGGGCAAGTTAATGCCACCATTGACTCTTTTGAAAGATATTTTCTAATTTTTTACCCCTTCAAAGGATGATTCTCTTACCATTAATTCGGATTCAATAAGATATGACCAAATTTTACTCTGACTACTTAACTAGGTAACCCACCTCTTTAACCTAAGCTTGAGATGGGATAAAAAGACAGTTTGAGGTCCACTCATGAATCTCTTACCATGGATGCATTAATTGATAAGACGCATCAGCTGCTTTAAGATCTCAAAGAAATGAAATGCTTCTTCAAGTCCGTATCAACAAAACAATCTATGTGACCCGATCACAATCAATTCTTGTTTCGAGTAAATAGCCATGGGTTAATTGATAATTCCAATTCAAATCAAATAATTACTTATCAAAAAAAAATTGAATCGAATAATTCGGTATATTTACATTTATAGGAGTACATGTATGTTTATGTTTCATAAATATGATATTTTCTGGGCATTTTTTATTATATCAAAATTGTTATTCCTATTTTGGCATTTCTAATTTTTGGAGTTTAAGCCCAATTAGTCAACAACCATAAAAGGTCTCTAGTCATGAATCAGGTATAGAACCAATGGAGGATGTTTGGATACAATTTTGAATCCGCTATTTTATGTTTACCCCAATTTTTTATTGTTTTTTATGTTTCTCTGCTTCATTAGATGGAATGAAGAAGCAAGTTATGGACTGTTGGGATCATTTTCATAAAAAAAGTGCAAAGGAAAAACTTACTTACTTACCAGGTGAGACAATTTTGCTCAAAATTATTGACAGTTATAGCAGTAAGATATTAAGTTTCATATCCTGTGGATTACAAGATATTAAGTTTTCAATATTGAATTTTCTATTTTGCGGGATTACAATTGTGACGAGATTTATTTCCTAAAAGATAAGAATAAAATAAATGAGATAGTAGTTTACCCTATGTAAACGTAGATATCATTGTTGAACCACATATCTATTTTTCTCTCTCGT
Source organism: Amborella trichopoda (assembly GCF_000471905.2). Next base: position 1,322,611 of record NW_006497952.1, read on the forward strand.
TACTATTTTTCTTATTGCAAATTCTACAAAAATCAATACATGTGCTATAAAGGAAAATTACTCATTTTTATTATGTTAAATTTAATAGTAAAAATTTTTATAACTTATCAGCATACATGACCAACTACACATCAAATTAAATTCGGCCAAAAATTAGCCAAATCAACAAAAACAGTCACAAACAATCAACTCCTCTTTCAATAAAGAGAATGGGGTTGTGGTCGTGGTGGTAGTATCGCCTAATTCTTAGTTATAAGTCAGAGCCTCCATTGTCACTTACCCTTTCAAAAAATTGACTCTCCGCAAAACGGGCCTGTAATCCCCAATGTACCCAAGAAAAAACAAAACTCCTCCTGAGAAAATCTAAGTGAAAATGAGTTAGACATTAGATCAACTACATAGCTTTTGCTATAGAGAGATAAGTATATTATAAGGATAAGAGCTGAGAAATTGGGTGCACCTTCCATTTTGGGACACACGACAAATAAAAAAAGGTGCGGTTTGTATAGTGCCGAGGCACTAAACAGTCAAAATAAAGCACACCTTCAAATAGTACCAGAGAAATGTGGTTTTAATATTGAAAATATTTGTGATAGCAGTTTTCATCTTTAATTATAAAATTTGAAGCTTTAGAAATAGTGTAGATCGAATAGATCTATGAAAACCTGAAAATCTTGAAAATTAGCCGTTCAAAAATACGCTACAAAATGCATTATTTCCAAAACTTAAGATCTTTTTTTTTCTCATGTCAATTTGAGGATATTTGGGCATCAAACCAACTGTTTTTAATAAAATTTATGAGGTAGGCTTTAATTTGATTGTTTAGATTCTCGGCTCTATAAATTTTTTCCATAAAAAATAATAATAAATAAATAAATAACAAAGACAAGATGTGATCTTTAGCTTGTATTCCATAACTTTGGGATTTGAAAATAAATTATTTGAGGCCACCTTTGCGCAGAGAGTGGTGGTGTCTTTCTCTTATTTGTTGCCTAGACTTTAGAGAGAGAAAATATGACAAAATGCAAGCTGATACCAGGAAAGGGTAAAGACAAAGAGATAATAATATGTTAAAGAGCGATGTCTTGATATTGATGCGACTTGCAACAGCGAGTACGCCAAGACGTGATGCACCAACTGAGTCCAGCTCTTTGACCTAAAAAATTTACATGGGGGTATGGTTTTGGTGCCTCCGGGAATGCACTCTATTATAGTGAATCTGCCTTTCAAAGTCATTTTCAAGACGTGCGGTTTGTATAGAGCCTAGGCTCTAAACAATCAAATTAGAGCCTACCTTCAAATAGAGTCAATAAATATGGTTTCAATACTAAAAAGGTGTAGTTTGTATAGAGCCTTGGCTCTAATAAATATGGTTTCAATACTAAAAAGGTGTAGTTTGTATAGAGCCTTGGCTCTAAACAATCAAATTAGAGCCTGACTTCAAATAGTTTTAGAGAAATGTGGTTCTAATACTAGAAATCTTTGTGATTACCTTAAATATATTGTCATCTTTATTTATAAAATTTAAAGCTTAAAAAATAGCATAGATCAACAGATCTATGGAAACTTGAAAATGTTGAAAATTGACTGTCCAAAAATACGTTATAAAATACACTATTTCCAAAACTTGAAATCTATTTTTTTTAAATGTCCATATATCTTGATGTCGAGGTGATCCATTTGAAGATATTTGAGCATCAAAACAACCTCTTCTAATGAAATTTTTGAGGTAGGCTCTAATTTGATTGTTTAGAGCCTTGGCCCTATATAAAGTTTTCCCATATTTTTATTATATATTTAAGGGTGCAGTTTGCTCTAAACAATCAAAATATAATGCACCTTCAAATAGTATCGGGAAATGTGGTTTCAAAACTGGAAATCTTTATGATAGCCTTAAAATATATTTCATTACGGGATTGTATATAATGAGACAATTTATCTATTATTCAATAAGGTCACGGTTGCTTATAATCATGCGATGTGAAACTTGACAAGTTGAGAGTGTCACAAAGTCCAAAAAAATTTCTTTTGGACTTTGTGCTTGGTCAATGAAATAAATACAACCATCCAATTTCACATCTAAAGGTCAAGATTAATTTTGACACATTTTACAAGAGATAAAATGGTCTCGCTCTATACTTTTCCTTTTAATATCTAATTATAAAATTTAAAATTTTAAAAATAGTGTAGATTGATCAAATCTATGTAAACTTGAAAATCTTGAAAATTGACAGTCCAAAAATATTTTACAAGATGCATTATTTTCAAAACTTGAAATCTATTATTTTCGCATGTCTATGCATCTTGATGTCGAGATGATCAATGTGTTATTTTTAATGCAAACGTACAATGAGGAACCGGAAGGTTGGTGAACACATTGAGACCCTTTGATCTTTCATTAATCATTTATGTATCTAACTCTGTGCTTGGCCTGATTCACACCTCAGACCAAGAACAAGAAGAGAGAGAAACCCTAAAGCAAAAATTGGGCATAAAGCATAAGGCATTCCTGCACCACCATGTGTCAGAGGCAAAACGAGAGAACCCAAATGAAGCATCAGCCTAGGAATTTTTCTTTCCAGCGAAAGAGAGAAATCCCAGATTAAATTTCACAAAATTTGGTCCCTAATTTGGGTTTCTATTTTGCTCTGATTTATGGGGTTTTCTATGTTTCATTGGACAAGAAGGCGGGACTGTTTTTCTGTCCTCTTTGTTGGATGAGCAACGTCTCATGGACTTGGCTTCTTGTTTTGGGGAGGCATCATGGATGAGCGTCCTACCTTTTGGGAATGGCTAGGTATAGCATATTTAGTACTACGAACACCGGACAACAAAAAAGCATAAAAGAATAGTCTTTGTTCGGTGTTTGAATTGTCAGGCAGTGGGCAACCTACGAAAAAAATTCAGCACATGGGAGGGGGTTGATTCTCATAATTTCAGGTAAATGACTGCCTCTCTATGTGGTTCTTATGTAATTTGCTCTTTATTTTAAAAGAAAAGTATATGAACGGTTAACCGGACATGGGGCCGGAAGTGATTTAACCGGCCTAACCAATAAACCGGACGATTTAACCGTTCTAACTAAACAAGTCCCGAGCGGCCAAAAATTGTTGAAAAAAATATGCAAATAAAAAATCTACTAAAATATGAAAAGCATATAAATAATTACTAAAACAAAACATATTTAAATGAAGTTAAAAATTAATGAAAAAAATGGATCTTAAAAGTGAGTATTAATGACCAAAATAATTTTTAATATTTGCCATAATAAAAATATATTTAAAAATGTATTACAAATCAAATTTCTTATTTTTAGGATTTTATATATATTTTTCGTCTTTTTTTTTTTAAAGACCTGCCGATCACCAAAACCACCCAAAACCGAAATCGACAAGTGGCCGGTTCTGATCTAACAGGACAGTTATCGGTTAGATCGCCCGGTTTTTCTAAAAATATATAAAGAGACTACATAAACCTTTCCCTATAGAAAGTATGTTTTTAGCCCAATTAATATAGGCCGTTCATTTTGGTGAGATGCTTAAATCTAGGACTTTTTCATTTTCAATTTTTTTGGATGGCTTTATTATCATTAGATGAACAACGTTTAAATAAAAAAAAATGATTTTGAGTTTATAAAGGCTAAGATCTTGAAATTTACAAAATCAATGGTCTAGATTCGTTTTTGGAGGGGACTCATTTTAACTATATCTAGGGTTCAAATTGAACTTTTGTTTTTGGAGGGATTGATTATTGAGATGAAGAGAGTGTGTGTGAAATCTTTGGAGTCATATAAATACCACAAACATGATTTTCTAGAAGCGTCGTTGCATTATACTATGATACAACAGTTGCATTGTAAACCCATGATTTTAGGTTATTTTAGATGGAATGTAGGGTGTGGTAACAATACTTCCTTTTGGCATTGTAGGTGGGTGGGGGAGTATAATCTTAAGTCAGTTTTCCCATAACTGTTTGGGATTGTTACGAAACCTAATATTAAAGTCAGTGAAGCAGTTGAAAGGAGGAGTGATTCTATATCCTGGAACATTTTTGTGGGATATAGTCGTTTGAACAATGTCTTACTCTCTCAGTGGTGTGCGCTAATGGAACTACTGGATAAAATGTATTTTACACCAAGTGCTGAGGATGAAATGGTGTGGGAGATTGAAAGCGATGGTGTTTTTACTGTTAAGTCATGCTATAATTCTCTTTCATGATCGGTAGAGATGGTCCTTTCCCAAGATTGCCCAAGTATGGAAATAGCCAATACCTCGCAGAGTTCAGGTCTTCATCTGGTTGGCTACGCTGAATAAGGTTTTGACTACTGATAACCTGATAAAAAGAGGCAAGATCTTACCGAATGTATGCCTTATGTGTAAATCTGATGGTGAGTCTGGTGTGCGTCTCTTCATTCACTGCCATTTCACGGTGCGAATTTGGTACTGGCCGTTTGGTGTTTTAAATATTAATTTGGCTTGTCCCCAACTTGTAGAGGGGATTGTTACTCAACTGTGCTTACCTCATTTGCCGAAGGTAGGTAGGACGGTTTGGATGATAGCCAAAGGAGTTATTATGTGGGAAGTCTGGAAAGAAAGAAATAGAAGGACCTTTGAAGGGGTCTCTCTGTCCCTGGACATGTTGATTCATTCTTTTAAAACTACAATTTGGTCATGGTTGGCGGTGTTAAAAGATGGTTGGGGTATTTCAAAGGTGGATGTTATGCCTAATTTACACAACATGTTTCTTCTTGATTGTGTAAGGAGTATACTGAAGTGCATCTGGATTGCGCCTCCTATTGGTAGCTGGAAACTTAATTTTGATGTCAGTTCTTTTGGTAATCCTCGGTTAGCAGGCTTTGGTGGAGTTTTGTGTGACTACTTTGGAAACATCATTTTCTCTTATGCTGACCCGTTAGGTTTGAAGATTCTCATTGATTAAAATTATGGCAACAATTGTTATATTGAAGGTGATTCATTGAATGTGATGAGGTGGTGTAATAAGAAACAACGAGTCCTTTGAAAACTTCGATCTTTATGGTTAAAGATTATGGACCTCTTTTCATCCATATCAGTTACTTTCTTTTATATTTACGGTGAAGCAAATTTTGGGGTGGATTCATTAGCAAATGATAGTGCTTATTTACCTTTTTATTGTTATCTCTAATGTTGTAATTCCCTCTCCTTAGTTTTAAATAAAGTGGAGCTCCTTCGGTAATTGTGCCCTTGGATGCATCTAAAGTCGACCGCATGCGTACCGGAACAATCTGTTGGGCATCCCTGGACACGCGAGTCCACTGACTTTTATGAAGTTAGGACACAACGGACCAATAGTGCTCTGTTAGTCCACCCAAAATAGATTCAGGACCAATAGATAACCAATGTCAGTGGCAATGACGTTAAATCAATGATTTTGGAGCACCAAAAATAATACTATTCACAAAAACGGAAACAAACTGTTCATATATGGGCCCGCGTACCACCGTCCAACTTTGGTGAACAGCGGTGATTGAAATTCTAACTTCCAATCACCAGTGGGTGGCGCAAGTAACGGCCGCATACTAACCGTGCCCAAATAAAACGAACGGTTCGAGAAAAGGAACGAAGATAAAGTATTTTTAAAATTCAAAATCCGTTTTTCTTTACTGCATCAAATTAAAACAAATAGTTTAAGGAAATATTTTAGGAAAATTAATGTAAATATCTCAAATCTTTACGAATATTTCAAAAATGGGAAAAGTTTATATTAGGTTGCAACCTTAAAATGTAGAATCACATATGCATCTCAAAATTTTATTGGAAATATTGTTTTAATGTTGAAAAAATCCTCTAATCAATCATCTCAACCACGAGATGTATGAATATGAAAGAAAAAAAAAAAAAATTTGAGTTCTAAAAATAGTACATACACCTTATCTAGACCATCCATTTTGAAGATTTTCATATATTTATAGATCTACTTGATTTTAACTATTTTTAAAATTTAAAATTTTCTAATTAGGTATGAAAATCAATTTTAAGATAATTCTAAAAAAAATTTACAATAAAATCACATATTATGATAAAATTTTAAGGTGCGCCTTAATTGGATTGTTTAAAGTTGCAACCTTATAGAAACCACACCCATAAAAAACTATCCTTGAAATTTTCTACTTTAAGAGAAGCCCCTTTTTTCCTCCTTTTTATTTTATACTTAAATGCTCTTATGGAGTTTCTCATCATCATCATAGCTTTTACCCTTTTAGAGTTTCTAACTTTATTAAACTATGACAAAGTTTTGTTTGGCCGACTAAGTTCCAAACCTTAGTGCCTAAAAGAAAATATCGCACGCTAAGTACCAAACTTGTTTTGAGAATGTCCAAAACAAAGTTTGGTGCTCTAAGTGCAAAATTTTGATAAGTCTGGCACTTAAAATGTCGAACTTTGTTCTCAACACGCCCAAAACAAATTTTAGCACTTAAAGAGTGACAAACAAAAGGGCATTTCGAAAAAACTATAAAAGTTGGGACATCCCAGTAAAGTAGAAAGCTCCAGAGATAGTTTTAAAAATCCCTAAAAAAGGATATTTATCTTAATTTTCCACAGCTTTAAGATAAAGTATTTTAATGTTCATACTATCTTCTCTGTAGGTTTATAATCCAGTTGGATTATCGCCCTATAAAATATTTGGATCTAAAATCCATTTTCAATATAGATTTGAGAAAAGGACCATGTGAATAGCTACATCAACTGAAGCACCAAAAAACTAATGGAATTTGCATTTTCTATTTTTCTTTCTTCATTAAAACGATGGGTGAACTTTTGGAATTTTTAAAAAGAAAAACGAAATAGAACAGTAATTATTTCAGGGGGAAGGATTGCATGAGACCCTCGCACACGGCCCTATACGAACCTACGAATTGTTCGTTGGGCATTCCTCGAGATATGGGTTAATGAGTTTTGAATTTTTGATAAACAAGTTACATATGGAATTACCCGATAATCCCTTTCTTTCTTTTTAACTTTTAAGGAAATTTACATACGGATCGGATTAAATGTCTATTACAACGAAATGACCCAAAATCGGCTTTTTATTACCCAAAAAGACGTAATCTCAAATTTATTTTGTTTTGATAAGTTTGCTTTCGGTTTGATGTTTTAAACATCGGACTACGTACCTTTCAGTTAACTCCCCGGAGATCCCGTTAAGTGCTTTCTCTTATTTTTACTGTTTTAGCTTCGATCCGATAATTTAAACATCAAAACCCTTTACTTATACCCCAACCTCGTTTTTTCTCTTTCCTCACTTTTTTTCTCATACCCCAACCTCATTTTTTCTCTTTCCTCACTTTTTTTCTCAGACTCCCTCTCTCCAGGAACACCCTCACTTGCTCTCGGGCCTCCCTCTTCCTACTCTTCTGCTCTTTCTGCTCTCTACTCTCACTCTAGGGCAATGATTTCATGCAAATGTTGTATAATAAATATGATGTAACAACCTTAAAAAATAATCTTATGGCCATTTGTTTGATCCAAATTTTGAAATATACAATCTTTTCATTTTAATGAATAATCACAAAAAAAGAAAAAATGGAAAACACAGCCTAAAAAGTATTTTTTTAGCCCAATTAACATAGGCCGTTCATTTTGGTGAGATGCTTAGATCTAGGCCTTAGAAGGATTTTTTTCATTTCCAATTTCTTTGAATGGCTTTATTATCATTAGATGAACAATATTAAAAAAGTAAAAAATAATTTTGATTTTAGAAAGGCTAAGATCTTGAAATTCACAAAAATAAGTGATCTAGATTCGTTTTTTGAAGGGACTAATTTTGACCATATCTAGGGTTCAAATTGAACTTTTTATTTGGGAGGGATTGATTATTGAGATAAAGAGAGTATGTGTGTAAAATTTGAGGTCATACACATACCACAAATATGTTTTTCTAGAAGTGTCATTGCATTATACTATGATACAACCGTTGCATTAGATCATTGCTCATCGCTCTATCTTCTCTCTCGCTTTTTATCTCTTTCTGCGGGCATCTGCCCTTATTTCACTATCTCTTAGCATCTTATCAATTTGAACCATGCTTTCTCATTGTCCCTAAATTTCTAAAGTTTTCTACTAGAGTTCATGTTTAGACATCGCAAAGAAATCGAAGTTGGGCAAAACATATCTGTGAGGTATACAAAATGAATTTCAATTTCATAGGTTGATTTCAATAAATATTGGAAAACTTGAGTTCTAAAAGCCTCCTATCTGTGTTTTCTTAATCTTTTTATTTAATACAAAATTGTTACATGTATCATTAGAGAGTCTATTACGTATAAGTAACTAAAATTTCATATCCTTCATTCTGATCCTTATATCCACATGCCCATTTTATATTTTATCAAATTATTTGAGTCAATATCTCTATGTTTCATGTGCATTATGAGAATTGGGAGACGTTAAAATTTTCTATATTCAATTTTTCTTCTGGTGTTTGGATGTACATTTTATGTTTTATAAAGACATTAAATCAATGATACGATGTCTCTTAGGTTTACTGACATTTGAGTGTTCTATTTATGTAATTGTTGAAAATTTTAATATTGATAAGTGACTCGCTGGATTTATCTGTTCTATCATTTTTACACCTGGTCGTATATTCATTATCTTGTGAAATGAGTGACATTCCTTTAAGTAATTAATCTTAATGAATAATTCTAGATACAATTAATGTAGGTCTATTATCAGGTTTTTGGCTTTAGGAGTCTTTGACTATGGCTACCTCACATTGACTCTACAAGGCCATTATTTGAGTCATCATAATGGCTACAAGTGGAATGAGGTTGTTATGTCGTTATGGTGGTTTCTTCGAAAAAAGGCTAAATGTAGGACGGATATACTACAACGGCGGGAATGTGAAAGCTACTATATATAATGGAAGTGACTCATTAGAGCAGTTAAAGATGCATATGGGGTCTACTAGGCATTGTGATCCTAACAATTTGACAATTATATATCTAGAGAATGATATTTTAGTAGAAGTCAAACGAAGAGGCAGATGTGTCATGCATGCTGTTGGTGGCTTCCAATATTCATGCATGTGTTGCAAACCAACTATCCGAAGCAACACATTGAGAACATCAACCAAATGTGGCAAACATAGCTCCATCATGTGGTCCATCAATGAGGATCAAGAAATATTCATGACATATATGTTTATCATGCATTTCGTTACTTATAGTTAATACTTATTGAATCCTTTGAATTTCTTTTTTGAATCCCCCCATTCAACCAGTGCCCGTCCCCATCATCCAAAATATAGTACATACATGTAATGCGGACTTCGAGAGTGTGAGACACATCAGACCTGATCCTTATGATATGCTTCTATCGGAATCTCCATGTAGTTCAGTCCACTCACATATTTATCTTTATTTAGGACAAGAATTCGAGAATGTCAAGATACTCCATAATCATTTAGTAGATTATTGCATTTATCAAAATTTTGTCATGAAGTACCTAAAGAACGGCCAAGATCGTTTAGTGGCCAAGATCGTTTAGTAGCAATCTGTACTGGGGAGGATTGTAAATGGAAAGTGTGATACTCTAGAATTTCCAAAAAGAAAGTATATTAAGGTGAGAGAGTTGGTAGATAACCGCACTTATATGGGTCCAATGGGAAGGGCTCACCTGCCATTAGCACGATGCCAGTGGGCATCAAGGAAAATTAAATCCCGTTTAACCGACCAGATAAATATAAGATCCAAAGATATTAAGAGTGATGTTATGATGTTTCTAGCATCAACCAACTTGACCTAGAGAGAGAGCGAAGAAGAGAGAGAAAGGGCATGAACTCAGAAATAGAGTAAAACCTAGGAGAAAAATAAGTGAAGAAGGATAAGATAAAAATCTGAAATAGAGGAGGGAATCTAGGAGAAAAAAAAGTTAAGCTTGAGAGAAAAATCTGAAATAGAGGAGGAGAAAAAAAAGATAAAGATGAGAGAAAAATCCGAAATAGAAGAGAACATAGGAGAAAAAAAATGAAGTAAGAATGAGAGAAAAAATAGAGATTGAAATTTAAGTAGTGAATCTCGTATTTATATGAAAGGCTCATAGTAACAAGGGGCTTTTTGGGGGTTACAAGTGTTGAGTCAAACCGCAATTCATCAAAACGTGTGCTCTTAAAGGACATTGATTTGGTGTACCCTCGGGCGGAATTGCAGAAAATAAAGCAAGGGCCTTGTTCAATGCCCCATTCCATTTTCGTGGATGTTAAATGCCAAGGTTGCCTCAAGATTTCAACAGGAAATTGCTTGAGCGTACTGTGTTAGCCAACTAGGCCAAGTCCAGACTAACCAAAGGCTACACATCTAGAATGCAGGGTGACTGGAACATCGAGATGAGCTCATAGGTATATGAAAGAGGGGTGGGATTTTGGGTTGTTGAATTTTTTAATCTCTAAAGAGCTGCTCTCTTATGGGATGTGTGAACTTCTAGTGTTCTATTGCCTCTTACTACTCCTTTGATGTGGAAGGACTATGATTCTGGATACTTGAAGCTGAGATGTGAACTTGCAACTTTTATAATCAATTTTTCAAAAAATAAAAATATGAATTCCATTGATAAAACTTGAATTAAGGAATAAGAAAACAAGTTCCATTGATAAAACCTTGACTGTTGAGATAGATTTTTTGTGTACATTTAATATGTTCAATTGTAATTTGTGACCATCCATTTGGAGGTTTCATATCTGACTTTGCATTATTCCAAGGATTCTAGAAGGCAAGTGCTTGATGAGTTTTTTGTGTCTCAATATTTATCTTTATATTATCATTTTCTTGTCTATAGATTGGTGCTGCTCGTCAATAATGGTTAATGGTAAAAAGAGAGTAGCATTTTTTATGGTTTTCTTTTTTGGTGCTTCGAGCTTTGAGCCCTGTCTCTCTCGGGTCATGCAGGCAGGGCATTAGAAACAGTAGGGCCATTGATGCGACATGCTTGGGGGTTTTTGCTCCACTTCACCTTATGTATTTTTAATGGTTTACTGCTGGAACAGTTCACCAGGCAACCCAACATGTATATCAAGATTGGGTGTAGATCTGACAGTGGAGAAGAGGGTGTGTCATAGACTCACAGGACCATCACTCCTACTTCAATTAGTAATTTTTTCAAGGACACCGTTAGCATGCGGCCAGCCCGGTTTGGCAATCAATATAATTTGATCCTAATTTTTAGAGAATATATAATATTTATTATAGAGATCATGAATATGAAAAAAAAAATAAAGTTTTAAAACTAAAAATAATAAAATATATTAAAAAAACTTTTGGACCGTTAGTTTCAATTGCTTTTAAATAGGCCACCTATTGGCCATGGATGTGTTATACCTCTGGACGGCATATTTGTACAAATGCGGTCCAGCCCGCATGAAACAATTATTCTTAGGATCAAACTATCTTCTTTGTAGGTTTATAATCATGATAGGATTATCGACCTATCAAATATTTGGTTCTCAAATCCATCTTAGAGATAGATTTGAGAAAATGACCATGTCAATAGCTACATCAATTGAAGCACCAAAAACCTAGCCTTATATAATGGAATTTGCAATTTCCATTTTGCTTTGTCATTAAAACAATGGGTAAACTTTTGCAGTTTTTCAAAAGAAAATGAAATAGAACTGTAATTATTTCAATCAATATTTTGCTCAAAGCCATTGGTTTAAATTTTTCTTTCTGTTTAAAGAGTAGTTGGCACATATAAATCATAAATCCCTAACTTCCAAAATACATGACATACGCACGCTGAGAGATGCAATGTTTCTCTTGAAGACTTGAGAATCAAACGTTCCTGATCCGAGTAAGAACAACGAAAAGAGAGACCCGAGGTTCCACCTCGATAAAATAAAGTTAAAAGAGGAAAGTATTTGTCATAATTTCCAAGAAAAATAATTTAAAATCGTGGATCGGCAGGAAACTTCACATCTTACAAAAACCATCTCGATAAAATAAAATAAGGGAAAAAGTTTATATAAGGATGGAACTTTATAGTGTAGAACTACGGATGCACCTCAAAAATCCATCGAAAAAGATAGTTTTAATGTTGAAAAACCATGAAAATAAAAAGATTTTAAGTCTAAAAAATAGAGCATTTTACAACATATTATCTATACCTACCATTTTCAAGATTTTCATATGTTTATAGATCTACTTGATTTTAGCCATTTTTTAAATTTAAAATTTTATTATTAGATATAAAAATACATTTTGAGATAATCCTAAGAACATTTTACATCAAAATTATATGAAAAAAGTTTATATTGAGCCTAGGATCTAAACAATCAAATTAGAGCCTACCTAAAAAATTTCACTAGAAGCGGTTGTTTGGATACCTAAATATCATCAAATTGATCATCTCGACATCAAGATGCATGGAAATGAGAAAATAATGGATGTCAAGTTTTGGAAATAGTACATCCTGTAGCGCATTTTTTAACCGTCAATTTTCAAGATTTTCAACTTTTTATAGATCTACTTGATCTACACTATTTTTGAATTTTTAAATTTTATAATTAAAGATGAAAATATATTTGAAGGCTATTACAAAAATTTTCAATATTAAAACCATATTTCTTGACACTATTTGAAAGTGGGCTCAAATTTGATTGTTTAGAGCCTCGGCTCTATACAAACTGCACCCCAATTATATATCATGATAAAATTTGAAGGTTCACCATACCTCTACACCTACGGATGCATCCATATGGAAACTGCACCAATAAAATAAAATTAAAAGAGGAAAGAGATATTGTATTGATAATTAACAAGAAAGGTCTTTGGAAATGATGAGGTTGGTGGCAAAACTCACATTTTATAAAAAAAATGGGTGTAGTTTGTATAGAGCCTAGCTCTAGACAATCAAATTAGAGCATACCTTCAAATAGTATTGAAAATTATGGTTTCAATACTGGAAATTTTTGTGATAGCCTTAAAATATATTTTCATCTCATCTTTATTTATAATGTTTAAAGCTTCAAAAATAGTGTAGATTGGTAGATCTATAAAAACTTGAAAATATTGAAAATTGACAGTCCAAAAGTGCATTACAAAATACATTATTGTCAATACTTGAAATCCATTTTCTTCTCATGTCCATGCACCTTGATGTCGAGATGATCTATTTGAAGATATCTGGGCATCAAAATAACCTCTTCTAGTGAAATTTTTGAGGTAGACTCCAATTTGATTGTTTAGAGCCTAGGCTCTATATAAACTTTTCCCTATAAAAAATCATGCATCTATTCTAGGGTGGAGTTTTGCATGTGGTTGCAGCCTGCTTACCCCATGGTGTCGGTCTAATTTTTTCAGACTAGCACATGCTTTTGTGGGAGGAAAATTGTTTTATGCAGGCTGGACCGCATTTTTATATATGCGGTCTAGAAAGTGTAAAGCAAGTAGGTGTTCCATCTAAATCCAATAGAAACTAACGGTCCAAATGCATTCTTACTAGAACTTTATTTTTAGTTTTTTAAATTCATTATTTTTTCATATTCATGTCTCTATATTAGAGATTACATATCTTTAAAAATTGATGGTCCAAAAATACATTACAATATACACTATTTCCAAACCTTGAAATCTATTTTTTTCTCATGTCCATGCATCTTTATATCGAGATGATCAATTTGATGATATTTGGGCATCAAAGCAACCCTGTCAAGTGAAAGTTTTGAGGCAGGCTCTAATTTGATTG
>NW_006497952.1:1337181-1348461 GCF_000471905.2 Amborella trichopoda
TATATATATATATGTATATGTATATAATTATTCTATTATAATATATAATAATATTAATAATATGAAATTACTAAATAACTGTAGTATTTTAATATGTGTAATAATTAATATATAATACATATAAATCAAATTAATTATGTACAATAATTAATATATATTTGCTATATCTAATAACATATGTAATATTATAAAATTTTATTATACTAATTGTTTTAATATATATTATCACATGATTATATAATGTTGTAATATTATGTAATTTACGGGAGCTTTGTCTTCTAGGCTATTCAACAATAGACATTCATTTTTTAAGTCTCTTATCAAATGCTATCCAAACAACAACTATTTATATTCTAGGAGAAGCATCTCAGGAAACGTGCTTTCTAGGCAGTTCAACAGTGGACATGAATCTTTCGAGTTTCTTATTAGATGCTATCCAAACAACAAACATTTATATTCTAGGCGAAGCATCTCTCATGGAAATACTTATTTTCAAGCCTCTTATAAGATGTTATCCAAACAACAAATATTTATATTCTTGGTGAAGCATTTCCCATGGAAATACCTATATCTAGGGAGCCAAATAGGGCCTTAGGGAACGAGAGAATGAGACAAGAAAATATTTACTTCAGCCACGCCCAAAAGGGTCTCGATTATGGAGATCAAGGATGGTTTGTGTCTGCTGTAACATGATGCTTTTTGGTCATAAATTTTGAATTGAAACAAAATAAATTGATCAAAGCACAAGGACCAACAATGTTGGGGCCTAAAATCACCCTGCTGAAATGGCAAATATTGACATCGTTAGCCCTCTTCACTAGATTAAATCAATACATCTCCCCCATGGCCTTTTTTTTCTTTTTAAAGATGTTAACAGTTAGGAATGGAATTCAAGATATCATGTTGTAGCATCCTATTATTTTGATTGCTCCGGCCTAGGATCTATTCGCGTTGGATATGACTACTTTCTCTCTAAATGGATAAGAGTGAATCGATTTTTTGCTTATAGAACAATTTAGGCTCGACAGTTCAAATTGAAGGACAAAAAATTATTTGGATCAACTTATATTCACCAAAAAGAGCACACAATTTTTTTGCTTGTATTTTCTGTGCATTTCTATTTGTTTATTACCATTTTAGTACTTAGACGAAGCATAGATGTGGTTCTATCTTACCCCTATTGTTTTGGGAAAGGTTTCTATATTTCCCTTATTGTATAGAAAATATATGCTTCCCTTTTCCACCTGTCCAATTTAGATCAAGTTAGCCACTGATCGTTTGATCTGGATTCAATATCTCCGAGTATTTTTTTTAGTTTCTTTCTAAAAATTATATGAATGAGAAATTTGGCATATGCCATCATCTCAATATGAAATTAAAATATAATAACTAAAACACCCCTTGAAATTTTCAAGGGTATTTTGGTTATTTTATTTCATTGAAAATATTTATTTTATATTTTTTTATAAGTGCGACTTTAAGAGAGGAGTGGATGCCCAAAATTTATAGTTAAAATAGTTTGTAAAAAATAATTTAAAATAAAATAATATAGAGACATGATATTGTGATTAGGGCCATCTCAGCCGTTCATTCAAAATGGACGGTTGGATAGAAAGAAGCATATAAGTTCTATGCATAAGGAGATGCATAGAAGGCTTGCCCTATTTATTTTCAGAGAACATTTCTTACGCACACCAATGACTATTTGTTTATGTTAACTTCAATATAAACCATGAGACTTATACTATTCCATGGCCATAAGCTCGAATCATCTTCTTCCTAAAATTAATGCAAAGGAATTCCCCGAAAGGAAAGGAAAGGTAAAACTTGACTTTAATGGTAGTTAATTGGGGAACCAACATATAGTAGGCATTTCGACTATTATAAAGGAATCAAATTATCATCATCAAAGTTAGTTTCCAACTATTGGGGCTTGGCTTTTCCTCATAGAGGGAAAGGTTTCTATGCTTCCCATAGAGCATAGAAGTTTTATCATCTTCTTATCCAACCGTCTATTCTAAATGAAGGGTTAAGATTGCCCCAATCACAATGTCATGTCTCTACACTATTTTATTTTTAATTTTTTTTTATAAACTTTTTTGGCACCAAATTTTGGATGCCCACTCCTCTATTAAACTCACACTAGCGAAAAATATAAAAACAATATTTTCAAAAAAATAAAATGACCAAAATACCCCTGAAAGCTTCAAGGGGTATTTTGGTCATTATATTTTATCAAAAAAGTTATTTTTAATATTTTTTATAGGTGCGCCCCAATAAGAAGATGGGACATACAAAATTTTATATTCATATAATTCGCATAAAAAAAACTACAAATAAAATAATTTAAAGATTTAAGATCAAACGGTGAGTGAGACTCTTGATTAAATTTGAACGGCTGGATGATCGGGGGAGGATAGAACTTCTATGTTGTAGGGGAGCATAGAAAGCTTGCCCTATAAGAGAACCAAGTAATAAGATTAAATATTTTAAACATTTGTCAATGTGTTCGGCCAATGAGGTAATGGAGCCTCCCAATCTAAAAATAGTTTTTAGTATAGAGAAGATGTAAAATTCAAACTTCAAATAAGACCCTTAAGGACTTGCCTACATATGATGTAATGATCACCTTAGCAAATGGACTTAAAGAGTTGTGACTTGCTTTTTTCCGGTGCTTTAGTCAAATTTCGAGGAGTCACCCTGCTCTTTTCTTTTTATTTTTTCAGCTCGCAAGATCATATTTCAAAAAGTGTGGTTTGTATAGAGCCGAGGCTTTAATCAATCAAAGTAAAGCACACCTTCAAATAGTATTGAGAAATGTGATTTCAATACTGAAAATCTTTGTGATATCCTTAAAATATATTTCATCTTTAATTTTAAATTTAAACCTTCAAAAATAGTATAGATCGAGCATATCTATGAAAATTTGAAAATTGACCGTCCAAAAATACATTACAAGATGCACTATTTCCAAAACATGAAAATCTATTTTTTTTTCTCATGTCCATGCATCTAGATGTCGAGATGACCAATTTGGGGATATTTGAGCATCAAAACAACCTCTTCTAGTAAAATTTTTGGTGTGGGCTCCTCGGCTCTATATAAATTTTTTCCTTTCAAAAAAAGCAAAAGTTTATAAAACACCACAAAGTTTCTAAGACATATCAACATATTTTTCATAAAGTATCGACGGGGAAATGTATATAAACTTCATAGGATTATATTTGAAAATGAGACCTATGTGACATTTTTGTCGGGAATATAAATTTTTTTTTTTATTTCACCCCTTTATTTTGGTAAAAAATCACTTACATGTGGTCTTTATTACAATAACAAATAAATCAAAATAAAAACAACATAACAACAAAACTTTTAACAACTTGATGCCATTTAAACAATCTATACTATGTTTGATAATATAAAGATTGAATTACAAGAAATAAAAAAAGAAAATGCCGGAGATTACTTCAACCGAGCTTATTACACCTCACATCGAGTCACCACTATCCGATGGCGCCGTGTCACCACTATCTAATGGCTCGGGATCAGCGGTCTAGCTTCAATCTCGAGCCGAAAAAAATTAATTTAAGCCAAACTGAGTATGCACCCTTAAATCTCTACAAAATTCTAACCCCTAAAATATGCTTAGGAGAGAGAGGGTTAGACAGATAAAATTAGAGAGAGATAGAGAGTGGGGTGTGCCCATTTGGGAGAGGGGAGAGATGAGAGAGAAAGTTATGGAAAAGAGAGAAGGTGTATAGAATAGGAGGGGGGTATACCCCTATTTATAGTCCAAAATTAGGTTTAAGGTTTCTCATAGTTTGTCTCTTTTTTTGGATTGAATATGGATCGTTGTTTAGAGTGACTTGTGGGGTGAGCGATCTAAGTCATCTATTCCATAGATGAGCCATCAACATTATGGAAGGTGCATGAATCATTATCCCCCTTTTTTTAACCATTTTCCCACCATTAGAAAATAGATAAATTATATCTAGCTAAAATATTATGCTTTCCATTCCATAGCATAATCTTATCACAAAATATTCTAAAGATATATCAAGTTAATATATGCTCTCATATTTGGATAAGATATCGTCAGTGTTTTCCATATTTTATTTGACCACATGCTACAAGATAAATTTACTAAAATTTAAATAACTTGATCTTAAAGCAATTCAACCAAGAAGAAAGCCCGCAAGAGGTGGGACATGCCACCCATGTGTGGCATGTGTGGGCCCCAGCCACTTGTCATATGGTGGGCCCATTTGCACTATGGGTCCCCATGCAATTTTAAAAATTAAAAATATCTTGTAAAATATTTATTTATTTTCTATAGTTTTGTAAAATAAATATTTTTATTTTTATAAGTCCAAAAATTATAAATAAAATATTAAAAGACTCATAAAAATTCAAATAAAACATCTAAAATAATTTATATCATAAAACAAACTTTATTAAATTAATTTGATGGGAAATGGATCCATATGGTTTAGGAATTCAATCTGCAATCATGGGGCATTTCACCTTCAACTGTGGACTACAGACCACACTTGCTTTATCGAACCGACCCAATGTTTCTCATGACCCATAGTCCAAGTAAGGGCTCATTAACAGGTCATCAAAGTCTAGCCGATGAGCCAAGAGGTCGCAATCCCGGTCTGTGGATTACAGGTCCTCCCCTAAAGACGAGTCAAGGTCACCACGACCTGATGCGACCACAGCTCTATGGTGCATAGGGTATCTCTCGCACATGCATACGCTTCACCCTAAAAGGTGGCTTTTTAGCTTTCCTGAACGATCTATCGATATGCGTGCCGTGTGATAGATCATGGATGAGGTTTTGGCCCTCGTCTCTGTAGGCTCACTATCACACACAAGGGTCACACAGTCCCTCGGTTCACTCATCCAAGCATCAGCTCCAACCTCATCAAGGGATAACCCAGAACTCTTCTCGATTTATTCTCTATACTCAGGTACCTTGGGTTTTTTCCAACTGACTAGCCTAGATCATCAAGCGCAGTCCGGTATCAGCAAACATCATTTGCTTAGTATGGTCCTTTTGCTTAGTATGGTCCTCGAAGGACCATACTCCCACTGAGTTTATGTTTCACTATAACAAATGTTTTTTATTACACACTCATAAAGCCTTTAAAGGCCACATAAACCCAACAATATTTTTCCCATCTTCAATGGCCAAACAAAGGGCTTACATTATTGAGAAATATAAACCCTCAATTATGATACACCCTTATTTTGTAAAATGAAAAGTATTTGTGATCGCGTTTCTACATCATTCTAGGTGTTTGACGACATTCACTTGACAATTTACTTGTCTATCTAGATCCTACATCTTCAAAACAAAATTGATGTGGAGCTCTAAAAATGATCCATCTTAAATGTTACTTTAACTAGTAGATTAATGTGCATTGCACGTACAAATGTAATGAGATAAAAGAATGACCAAAACACTTCAAAGAGAAATAAATCAACAATACATTTTAATATAAAATATAAGCAGATGAGAAAAAAACAAATTTTGAATAAATAAATAAAGTACCCTATAAGCCAATATCATTGGCTTTCCGGTGGCAAGATTTGTGACATTAATATCCTCCCTAATGAAACATGAAATAAATATCCAAGATTTGTGACATCCAAGATTTGTGACATGAAATACTGATGGCAAGATTTGTCATGAATAAACATGAAAAAAAAAAACACAAGATGGTTTAATTGGTAAAAAAAAGAAAGATAATTTACTCCAAAAGCAACTATTGAACAGGACCAAAGCATGAGAAAATTCTGACATGTTTGATATTACTATTGATCAAGCCGCCAAATAAATAATCTAGTTGACCCCCAATTTCTTGGTTCCCACTTTAGGGTAAGCATCAAAGCCCTAAGCTCGAACCCTAAAAGTGGGTCGGTCATTCAAAGGCTAATTTCAAAAGTTGGCAAATGTAGGAGCACTATCTACTCCAAGGTCGTCGATCATGGCAAGGGTGATGTCAAGCCAGGGCAGCAACCACAACTATGAGAGGAATAAAATAAACTCCACAAATTTTATGAATAAGAGACATGTAGTCCATGGTTCCATATTGACTTTGGGTGATGAACCATGCTCCTTTTTCTTGTCTTTTTTTTATTATTATTTTTTGAAAATATTTGAAACATTTATTGAAGGGAAAATATATAATAAGACTATTTATCTTTGGTATCACAATTAATCTTGACAATTGACTGTAAAATTGGTACAATTACATAAATGTTACAATGCCGACAAATAAAATTGCTACAATGCCGACGAAAAAACCAACTCCTTAGATACACCTTGCTTAGTAAAGCTGCCTGCCTCGTATCTTTTGAAAGGTCTAGATGAGATCTTCATAGAACTACTAATATCCATGATTTGCAACCAAATAGATCTGGGACTCCAAGGTAGTCTTTGATAGCAATGCTCATTAGAAGCTGTGGTCCCAGAGAGAGAATGCCACGCCACCTAGGTGGTAATGTCGGCTCACTAAAATCTAACAAGACCAGCTACTTGATCCCTCTTATTTTCATGGCAAATAATCCAATATTTACCTAGTAAAAACGTACCTAACATTTCAGGAGTTCAAAGTTGAAATCAATCAAACAACCAACTAATTTCTTTCTGAATTTTAGTCTTCTTCAGTACATAACCCTCTAGTTTATGCCACTTCCAATTTTTATTGAATATATTAAATATAAACGCTAGCTATTTTCTAACTTCTTTTTTTCTTTTGACAAAGGATGATAAATAGAGTCCCACAATTTCGTGGTTAAATAGCCATATTTGAATCCACCATTTTGGATTTTTTGTGGGGGTTCACAAGATCAAGAGTTTTTAACCCTATGGATCTTAACTTTAATGGACAATTGAATGTGGGGCAATGCAATGAGGAGAGAAGACCTATTAAAAATGCAGGTAAAAAACCGTTTGGTTGAATCAAAGGAAAATCTTGAATGGGACTCATCTGTGGGTCTGGTTCTTGATAGGAGGTTTCTCATAAAGATGCCTCTTTATCTCACGTGCTATGCACCCTTTGAATAAGTCCTTTGACATATGTAAGAGAGAGGGAAAGGTTGATTGTTGGTTTGGTGGTGTTTCTAAAATGGCTGCCACTACTTTGAATTCCCCCTCCAACAACATCATTCTTTCACTTGATAGCAACCCTTAGACTAAGAAATTCGGAACAACCCACTCCTCTATATATATCCATCTATTATATATTAAGCAAGGCAGGTTTTTAGCTTATTCTTGTTATTTAAAGGAGTAGTCATTTCGATCTCTTTCTCTAAAGCAATATGGCGGTCCGTGTGGGCATTTCGAGCCTGGTCTTTGTATGGGTGCTCATGCTGTTGGGGCCGCAGTGTTGGTGTGCAAGGGTGAGGCTATTGCAAATTGGGGAGGGGAGTTTTAGCACTATGTTTGAGAACATGCTTCCTAGAGGACCAGTTCCACCCTCTGGTCCTTCTCCTTGTCACAACAAGGTCGATCTCAGTGAGCATTACGAGTCGCCCGGGAAAAACGACATCATTTGTGGAGTTCCTTTTGCCAAATCTCCATAGATGAGTTCTTGTTTAACTTGTGGATCTTGGGGGTTTTAATTTTCCCATTATACTTGTATTTGTTCGTTCATTTATAGGAAAAAAGAGGCCAATTGCCCAAGGCTTATCAATTCAGAATTTCTGAGGCCAATGTCCAAGGCTTATCAACTCAGAGTCTCTCTCTCTCTCTCTCTCAGTCAGTGGACCATCATTAGTCTCTACTCTTCTTTATAACAAACGTTAGACTATACCATCTGTCGTAAAGAATGGACAAAGAATGATCCTCTGGTATGCCTTGTGGGAGATAACTCTCCCACTAATTCAAAAAACATTACTTTTTTTAGCTTAATTCTGAAAACTAAAATTAACAAATTTCATTACAGAAGTATGCAGGTGATCTTAGCATTATGTTCTTCTATGTCAAAATTAAAAGTTGACGAGATTTGGATGTAATATTTTTTTTGTGCTTTTTGGATAGTTTTGTCTCGAGAACGAATATCGATTGCTAACCACTCAAGCGCAAGCACGATTTTGATGTAATCCTAACTCTAGAGATTGTGATAATATTAGACAGGTGGGGCCATGTTTGGAATTGCAGGCCTCACTGAGTAGTTTCGGCGTTTCACTGCACTTTTTTTGGACTCGGCCAAGTTACTCAATCTTCGCCTAATAACTCGCCTCAGCGTAGTTGATTTTCTGAACACGGCTTCACTGTGCACCATACACTAGGCAACAAAGGGTCCTTGACGTTTACAACATCTCGTTTGTTATGTTCAGAAATCCTTTTTGGAAGAGTAGCCATGGATATGGATTTGAAAGCTGAGCTGAAAGTAAGTTTAAATGGGAAAATTGGTTCTGTTGGATGAGTAGTATTGTTAAAAGTAAAAGGCAGAGGGTTAGGTGAGCTTCAATTCCAACAATTGATATGGTATGGTGTTGTCTCCTATTCTCCAAGTCAATTTCGGGTATTGAACAGATTTGAATTTTGATCCAAGCTATCTTTAAATTAAGTCCCTCACCACTTTTACTTTTTTCTTTTTCTGTTGTTTCAAGTAGGTCACCACGGTCATTGGTTACCTATGAAAGCTTTGGGGTTGGGCCCCGCTCAACTGACCTCTTTTAATCAAATGACGAGGCTAAATCCAAAGTCCATGAGAATAGGGGTGGTGATCGGGTCGGGTGAATCAGATCCGCGTCCAAGTTTTGGACCCAGCAGGTCGGGTCTGGGTCCAAATGACTTGGACCCGACCCGGGTCAGGTCAGGGTCCAGCTCTGGCTTGGACCCTATCTAGTCAGGTCACGTTAGGTTTGTATACAAGTCGTCCCGACCTGGTATAAAAATTATAAAGCTCATAAAAAATATATTATACAACACAAAAAATTTATTTTAAAATTTTTAGACCCAGGTCCAGGTCAGGTCTGGGTCTGGGTCCACTTGACTTGGACCCAACCCAGGTCAGGGTCCGTGTGGGGACGTTGTGGTGATTGGGTCCAGGTAGAACCCGGCCCGGCCCGATCTGTTAAGTCAAACTTAGGATAAAAGAATCTATGGCATGCCCAAGGTCATTTGTTTGAATTTCATGGCGGCATAACATTATCTAGAAACTATCCTTCACTATTAATGATTTAGTTGCAGTTTTAGTTGATGAACAAATGACCAAAGTCTATGATCATAACACGCGCGCATAACGTTATTGTTTCTTGTTTAGCGGGGTGGTCAAATTAAACTCCTCCTAAACAAATTAGGCTGATTTTAATCCAAGTAATTGGAACCTTAGAAATTCCAGAGTCCATTGAATGCAGTAGCCCCTAACTATGGGAAAAAAAGTGAGAGATAAGAAGCTTTAATCCCTGGAGAATTACTAACATCTCGACCACCGGCGATCACTAGCGGAGACCGGCAACTCTGTCTGGCGAGTTCCTCTTTTCTTTATGTGGTTTTTCCGGTGTATTCTCTTGCGTCAGATCAAAGGTTTGGCTGCACATCTGGGCTTCGTGCGTCAGATATAAGCCTATGCTTCAAATGTGACCGTCTTTTTCATGTCTGGGCATTTTTCTCCAATCTGAACTTTTTTTCTCTTCTTTATGCTCTTTCTTCCTCCTCTACCTTTCCTTTTCTTTATTGTTTTGCTGCTTTACTGTGTTGCCATCTGACGCCGCTCCTCTGCTTTTTATTTTCGTTGCTCTCGCCTTTCATTTATTTTATTTTTTTGTTGTTTTTATATTATATATAATTGTTGGGTTTATGGGGCCTTATGAGTGATTATGTGGCTTTAGGTGGCAGGTGACCTTTTGAGGGGAGGCTTATCCCATAGGTAGCACCTCCTCCTCTTTATGAGATTTGTTGATATTTTATCTCAAATTGATTTGAATTGATAAAATATATTATCTTTAAGTTATTTGAATAAAATCTTTTAGAACGTCTATAAAGCTTATGAATATATATTTTGGATAAGCACAATATTTTTTTGATTAATTTTTATTTGATGGAATAATAGTCAAAGAAAATAAAGATAATGGTTCAATACATTCTATAATGTTGATGGCACATTTATAGAATAAATGGCTCAGATCTCTATCCCACAAGTTACCCTTGATCAACAATAGAACGCTAACCCAATTCTCTATAAAAAGGGATAATCCCTTTTCATTCTAATCACGCTCCACTTCTCTCATCGCTCTCTTCATAAGGGGCACGCCCCTCTCACTTCTCTCATCCCTCTCTAGCAAAATACCTCTTCTCTCTCTTAGCCCAATAATAGCCCAATAAAAGGGACAAACCCCACCTAGGGATAAACCATCCGTCTCTAATTTGATTTGATCTAAGCCTAGAGAGAAACGACCTTTCTCTTTAAAATTTGATCTAAACCTAGGGTTGGCGAAATTAGTGAATGAGTTTTTTTGTTTAAGTAGTATTTTGGGGATTGATCCTAAAGCTCTTGTGAAAACATAAGGGTTCCATTGAATAGCTTGGCCGAAATTAGCTTTCCCAGTTGAGATTGAACAAAGACCGTCAATCCCATGCTATCGGATGGCGGTGACTCGATGTAGGGTGCAATAAGCCCGGTTGAAATAATCTCTGGCATCCTCTTTTATTTCTTGTATATTTAATTGTATAGTCCTTATATTCTCAAGCACAAGATTTGTGGTTATTTTCTTTTATTAAATAAAATTGGTTCGGTAGCATCAAAGTTTTTAAGATATTGGATTTATGAGTTTTTATTTTCTTTGAAGCAACAGTTGTTGTAATAAGACGACTTGTATGTAATATTCGCCAAAAGAAAAAAAAAAGGGTAGAGAAAAAAAAAAAAAGTCCCTTTCAAGATCACATTAGCTTTTCTTTCAATTATATTTTAATATTTAATATAATATAATATTCTCTCCATGATATATATTTATTATTATATTATATATAATATAATAAATATATTACAAAATATATTTATTATATTAATTATATTATATGTAATATTTATATTATTATAGTATAAGTATTATATTTATTATATTAAATAAATAGTATACTGTAATAATATAAATATTATATTAAATAAATATTATAATATAATAAATATCATATTATATGTTAAATATGATATAAATATATATTAATAAATATATAAATATATATATTATATTATATATGTATATATTATTTATATTAGTAATATATATATATATATATATATATATATAGTAGTAGTACGT
>NW_006497952.1:1348630-1369949 GCF_000471905.2 Amborella trichopoda
CAATGGCCCATATTGAATTTGGGCCAATCTGACGATCGAGAGTATTTGAATTTTAAATGTTTTTTTCTACAAATCCAAATCACTTGAAATTTTAGGTGAATATTCTTCTCATCAAGCCTCACCTAATAAAATAAAAAATAAAAAAATAAGAATCCTTAAAATTAAAAATAACCAAAATACCCCTAAAATTTATAGGAGTATTTTGGTTATTTTTTCTTATAAAATATTTTTAAAATATTTTTCAAATATTCACCTATTTTTTATCAACACACGTCTAAAATATCAAGTGATTTTGATTTGTAAAAAAAACATTAAAATTCAAATACTATCGAGCTTCTGTGATTGTTAGATCGGCCCAGATTCAATCTGAACCATTGGGCTCATTTTTTCTTGTAAGCCCATTGGCTCACAGAATCATTTTCCATATATATATATATATATATAATAATCAAACACGGTATCCAAAATTTCTTAACATTCCAACATGTTATCAAACACAATACTTGGAACTTATTTAAATCTTCCATAACAAAACATTCGATTTTCCAAAAAAAAAGAAACAGAGCGAGAGCATGGTTCGGAGACTAGGGGTTCTTTCGCTCTCCTCCTCTTCCCTCCGTTTTTGTTTTTTCTTGCCACCTCTTCCATCTCTTCCCCTCTTACCAATACCCCATTGCCTTTTGCTTTGGTCGATGTTCCCAGTGACTTTATGCACGATTTTCCCCTCCTAGAACAAGATTCACCCCTCCTGTCATGGGGATGTTTCGATGACCTTGGCATATGACTTGTTAGGTTATTGGCTAAGGTGGGCTAGGGTTGTTTCGATGACCCTGGCATCTGACTTGTTAGTTAGGTTAATGCCTAACCTGTGGGTTTGGGTGAGGAATGTGGTGGTTTTTTCTGAGCCCTGTTGGGCGCTTGAAATTTTTGTTGCCAAATGTCTTGGATTTTCCTTCGCCTCCCATTTCTTAGGTTCCTTTCTCCTCCTTACTTATCTTTCCCCCTCCCCTTGTTTCTTCTCACTCTCTCCTGCCTCTGCCTCTCTTCGGACTCTCTGTCGTTGCATCTTTGGAGGCTGAGCTGAGCTGCGCTTCGGGGTGTGTATCGCCACGTTTCTGTACACCGCCATGTACTGTGGGCTATTCATGTAGGTGCGTCGCTTCTTATTGCCTTTCTTTTCTGAAGTTTGGCTTCGGTGTGGAGTTTTTGGGGGTTATATTTGTGGCTTCAAGTGGGGACTATGTCTCCTACTCCTCCACCCCACTCCATACCGTCCTTTTTTATTGTGATTATGGGACCTCTACTCCTTCATCTAATCAAATACATCACTAACAGTTTCAAAAAAATAATAACCGACGCACTAACGCTAACTAGACACATGCATATTCATTGGGAAAATATAAATAAAATGAGACAAACACTTCAAAAATTTAATGAAGTGGTAAAAAAGATTAATTTACCAACAAAGTGGTCTTTTTTTAAAAAAAAAAAAGGTTTATTTACCAACAAAGTGGTCATTTTTAAAAAAAAAAAAAAAAAAATTTCTATGCAAGTACTTGTTAGTTATTCGTTAGAAAAATATCTACATTGCCCGTGGTTTGGGGTTTAGAACCCTGACTTCGTCTTAAGTATTTTGGCAAGAGTCATGTGACTCAAATACCCTTTGATTATTCCGAGTTACAAATATCGAGCATGTTTTCTATGCAAAAAAAATCTTATCCTAAGATTGGAATCTCGGTTATATAAAAAAATGGGTTACCAAACTGCAACCTTTCCAGACCTAAAACAATGTTTTTATATATATAAAAATGTGTTTTGAATTTATAATTAATAACAAACGAGGACATTTGGGCCAAGTGCTCCAAGTGTACCAAATTATTGATGTAGTCTAGTAATGTGTAACTATTTGTTTTTTTCACAACATTCAGCCTTCAGGGCCGTTTTTCAGTTTGATATGTTGGGTAAGCCTTGCACAGCAAGTTTGTTTCCACTTTTCAAAATCGTACATCTCAATATCAAGATGATCAATAAAAGGGTTTTACAACATTAAAACTATTTTTTTCGATAGATTTTTTAGGTGCATCCGTGGTGGTTCTACATTATAAGGTTGCATCCTTATATAAACTTTTTCCCTTGATAATTAACTCATTTTCTTCCAAGATAACTGGTTATTTTGATTTTGAACGATTTAGGTTGAAAACCTCTTAAAAATCTAAGGTTTAAGGGGTTAAGGCTTAGGGCTAGGTAAAATGAATGACTTTTCTTAATAGAATGAAGGATTATTGTTTCCCAGAGATGTAGGGTTTTAGTTCTTAAGGATAGGGTGAAACTAAGGTTTTCAAGAACTAGGCTAAGACTAAGTCAGCTAGAATTCCTAGGGTTTTCTAAGAGAGAAGAATTTGCCAGACTTCACAATAATTTGGGGGTCGAAAAGGTGTTTGAATCGACAGAAATTAGAAGATGGTAATCCGTAGCCAATCAGAGACTGGTAGCTGGCCACACGACAACTTGCGGTGCATATTCTCTCACTTCCACATCGTAATGCTCAAAACAACATGTTAACGTTCTACAGTTAGTCCTTTTTGGCACACCCTGCCTTCCATAGACAATTGATATACACACTTACATAATGAAATGACTTAAAAACTTAAAACTAATGCTTAGAGGATGGTCGTCCTACTAGGTCCATCAATACATTAACTGTCACTCTATCTCTGCTGCCTGCCTAAGAAATGTTCATTTTAGGCTTAGGGTTTGAGCATTCCATGGAGTGTTTGCGTATAATATATGTGTAGGATTGCTGCCTAGGTTCCATTATGTCATGAATTCTAAGTTTTTAGTGTCTGAAATGAAATGTATAAGCAATGGAATTAAAACTGACTTTTCTTTCTAAGCTTCTTTTCTGTTGGCGTCCTATGTATAAGGGATTGTGGTTTCTAGGTTGTAGGATCCTATGGGTGATTCAAATCCTTTGACAATCAACCTTTCAGAATCAAAGGGAGTTATTGAGCATGGGAAAATTGTCATTTTTCAATGTTGTATTCCTATTCCTTTGCTTTTAAAACATTTTAAAAATTTTGAAAATATGGAGAAACTTTTTAAAACTAGAAGCATGTGCCGGGCTTATGATTTTAACCCAAATAATTAAAGTTTTTGAAAAATACAATACATAATTTTGAAATTCTCTAAATCAGAATGACCTCAACATTTGGAGTTTTGAGAATAAGGAGAAATTAAGAAACTAACAAATATCAATTAACAAATTTTGTAATTAACAATTAGAAAATTAAGAAATGGCAATTAACAAGTATTAATTAATAAATTAAGAAATTAAGAAATGAAGCAATTAGGAACTAGAAATCAAAATAGAGGGTTTTGAAAACTAGTGAATATTTTGAACATGAAGTAGTTGGCAATTTTAGCTCCTTCAATCATGGAGCCAACTAAGCAGTTCTATGTCGTGCAATGATAGACAATGACATACAACTTAACATCATGTCGAGGATGCAGTATACAGTTTAGCATCACGTCGAGGATGTTTGACTGATTATACCCGACCTTTTAGGTTATATAGGAATAAACATTTTGATTGAATTGATAATTCTAAGAAGGCTGTTTGGATTCATGCTAAAATAAAGAAAATTCGATTTTGAAATGGTAGTTTGGATTCATATTAGAAATAAGGCGGCAGTTTGGATTGAAGGTGGCACTTTGGATTCATGCCTATGAATAAAGAAAATTTTGATTTTAAAAGTGGTTGGCAATTTAGGCTCATGTCACCAAGGGGAATTTTAAAAATGAAATGTTTGAAATTCGAAATAAAAGAAGGATTGGGGAAATTTTTATTTTAGTTTTTTATAAAAATAGGTTGGTCACGCCCTTTTGGCCCATGTGACTGTGGAGCAAGGAGAAATTTTAAAAGGGATAAGGAACTTTGAAAAGATGAAGCTTAGGTTCATGCGACCACAGAGGCAGAAGAAAGTTTTCAAGAAGAGGATGAGAGACTTTTGAAAGAGAAAAATGTTGATAACGTAGTTTAGGCTCATGCGACCACGGAGCCATAGAATGAAAAAATGGATGGAATGAAAGAGATGGGATGAAGTGTAATTTGGAGGGGATTATTTGAAGCTTCATTGTGGGTCAGAGAGTAGTCATTGCACTTTTGAGAGATCAAATTGCTTGTAAGGATGAAACCATTCACTCATGGGAGCACCTTCTCTCAACTAAGGATGATTGAATTGATCGTCAATCTTGATCTTATTACGTCTCTCAAGAGGGCAAAGGTGGCTACGGGAAGGTCCTCAAGCTCTGATTCATTTGATTAATGGAGTTTTGTTGCTTTTTTAGTTTTCCATTTCATGCAAATTAGAGCCTACCCCCAAATTTGAGTCTACCACCAAATAGCTTCAAAAAAAATTGGTTTCAATATTGGAAATATTTGTGACAGCTTTAAAATACATTTTTATATCTATTTATGAAGTTCAAAGCTTCAAAATCAGTGTAGATCGACATATCTATGACATCTTGAAAATCTTGAAACTTGACGGTCAAAAAATACGTTACAAAATACACTATTTTCAAAACTTGCAATCCATTTTTTTCTTATTTCCATGCACCTTGATGTCGAGATGATCAATTTGAAGATATTTGGCCATCAAAACAACTTCCTCTAATGAAATTTTTGAGGTAGGCTCAAATTTGTTTGTTTAGAGCCTCAGCTCTATACAAACTTTTCCCTTTCTTCAAAGGGATTGTATAAAATGAGATCATTTACCTTTGATACAAGGAGGTCACAATTACTGCAATGATCTGATATAAAATTTTATAGCTTGAATGTATCACAAAGTTCGAGAAAATTTCTTTTGAAGTTTGAGCTTAATTAATGGAATCTGATAGCTTGGATGTATCAGAAAGTTCGAGAAAATTTCTTTTGAAGTTTGAGTTTGATTAATGGAATAAATGCAGTCGTCTAATTGCATGTTCGATGGTCAAGATTAATTGTGACCACCTTGTACCAAAGATAAATGGTTTCATTGTATATTTTTCCTTCAGAAAATAAGGCTGTCGGTTAGAATTCTTAGTCGTAGGATGCTCTCTTTCCTTTCTAGTCTTAGGTTTTTAGTTTTTACTTTCAAAGTGATGTTCTAGTCTCTAAAGAGATATTCAATGTAATAAAACCCTTACTTAAGATGGATTTGAATAATAAATTTTGTTTTCTTTAGTGAATTGCGTCATCTTTTCCTTTCTCTTCTCTGTTTAGTAAATTTTAACGGATTTTATTTGTGAATGACCTTTCCTTTTTTGATTTTGAGTCTTATGTGGTTTATAAAATAGGGGTTTAACTCTACTATTCTTCACTTTAAGGCCTGGTCTTGAAATTCTCTTCTTACCTTTTCACCTCTTGTTCTTGCTTTAGCACCTTATCTTCTACAGGTTCCATGGATGCTCCTTCAATTTCCCCCAAGGTAAGGCCCTTCCTCGAGGACATACCCACATACATCTCCGAGATGCTCCTTCAATTTCCCCGAAGGTAAGGCCCTTTTATTTACTAATAAAATGACACTCTCCTACCCTTCTAATACAAACATAACGTCAAACTTCTAAAGGCAAAACACAAAACCTTGTCCCAAGCTAACCCATAAGATTTGCTTCCTAAAATAAAAGATCTCTTCACTTATTATGCCCACCTTTCCATAATCTTCTTTCCTTTGTAAAAAACATAACTACAACTATCTCCTATCTAAACACCAACTCTACTAAAATATAAATGTACTCATAATCTTTTAGGTTTTTTTAAAAAGAAAACCATAAAATTTCCTATTCTATGTCAACCTTTTTATCCATGATCAATCTACGGATAAGAACGGACTTAACATGAAAGATAACAACTCATTTAAACTAAAAAAGAAAACATATTTAATTTTTCCTGAGTAAATTTTATACTGCATCAAGTGGTATCAGAGCATAGTTGATTCTTATGGATCATGGTGTTTGTCGATAGGCATCATGTCTCGTAGACAAGGTTTATGCCCGGGTATCGGGACTCAACCCATTCAACACAAATGAAACTTTCGAACTCTCCGAGAAATAGAGTACAAAATTTTGAGAAGGCAAGTAGAGGAGCTGACCCTGCGCTTAGCGCAAAAAATAGCTTCGACACACTATGATAACGGTAGTGAGTCACAAGCTATTTTCGAGAACCCCGTTCCATGCCAATGCTCTGTGTTGGAAGCCTCCTGATCGGGAGATTGGTCTACTTAAGTTTGATGAAGAACCAGTTAAAAGTAAAATTAGATTTTTACTCAACCCGTTTTTTATCTGCATCATTCTCCCCTTGTTGGAGAAAACTCGTCTTTGATTTTTAAAATGCACTAAGATAAAATTTGTAGTAGTCTCATTGTCCTGAATATTGAAAAAACAATCACGCGACCTGTGGGTTACTGCATTGATGAAGACGCAAAGATGATGCATTGAAATTGTGAAACCCTCGAGGAAAAGGTCGGTGTATGTCGATTTTTCAGCCACATCAATTTGCTAAAATTGCTCAAACTTCGTGTTAAGGCACATCTTGTATGCTTTTGTTTCTTCGTTATGCATCTCCAAATGATTGATCTCCTCTGGGTTCAAGTCAACATCTTGAGTTTTCACTTCTCCATCGATAAGAAAATTAGATATCCTTGTTACCTTAGGGACAACTTCTTTCCTTTCATCTTGTTCTTCATCAAAAACAAGAACTTTATCAAATATGGGATAACATGTGACATCAAAGAATGATGATTCCGATTGAAGATCCAAATCTAGTTGTTCTTTATCTTCAACTGGTTCTTCATCAAACTTAGGTAGATCAATCTCCTGACCATAAAGAAATAAATCGTTCTCCGGACCATGAGGCTCCCGACACAGAGCGTTGGTATAGAACGGGTTCTCGAAAATAGTTTCTAACTCACTACCGTTATCATAGTTTGTCGCTGCTAATTTTTACGCTATGCGCAGGGTCAGCTATTCTACTTGCTTTTCAAATTTTTGTCTCAATTTATTGGAAAGCTCAGAGGTTTTGTTCGTGTTGAATGGGTTGAATCTCGATACCCGGTCATAGACATTGTCCACAAGCCATGATACCAATTGACGAAACACCACGATCCACAAGAATCAATTATACTCCGATATAACTTCACAAGAATCAATTACACTCCGATATCACCTGACGCAGTTTAAATTTACCAACCAACAATACCTGCCAAAATTAACCATGTTTAAGAGAAAAATAAAAATCATGAGTATAAAAAATAAAAATTGAATTTGAATCGACGCATTTTTTATCTACATCAGGAAGTCAAATTGAAGAAGAAACCAGAAAGTGGGTTAAAAAATGAGCAGTGGACTACTATAGAGAACGAATTCAATTTCCGTCTAGGAATGGACTTGAAAAGGGAAAGTTTTAGGAAAACGCTGAAAACATGGAAAACCAATTACAAGATAGTAAAGGAGCTTAAGAAAAGAAGCAGCTGTGGTTGGGATGAGTCTATATAAGATGGTTGTTGCAGATGATGAACTGTGGGATGAGTATATTCATCAGCGTGTAACACACCTGCCATGTCTAGTTTATTTAAATATGAAACCTCTAGAAAGAAAAAATATTAAAAATGCAAATAAAAACAACTAATTAATTTAATAGATTAATTTTTAGGAAAAGTGAAAAAAAAAGGCAAGACCTTTTATTTTACAAGTGCAAGTGGCATTGGAATTACAATAATGCAAAAGATAAAAAATTTGAGTTAGAGATCCATTATTTTGCCATGATTTGCATTCAAATTTCATTTTGACTATAAAATAAATTTAATTGACAACAAACATTCAAACATGAGACAAAAAAAATAATGAAACACCATTTTTTAGATACCACTATTTTTTTTTAGAAAGCTAATAAACTATATTTTTAAGAATTTATAGTGATTTTAAAAAAAAAAAAATTAAGGTTGATTTGGCCGATCTCACTGAATTCTCTAAGAGATTTGGCCGATCTCGCTGAATTCTCAGGCTAAAACCCCTTTCTAAGGGATTTCTCCTAGGTTTTTCTTTGTTTCTATATTGTTTGATTTTTTGGCATCTTTCGTATTTTCTTTTAGAGAATTTAGGATTTTTTAAGGATTTTTGGATGATTTTCTACAACACTCCATAGTGGTGCAAGAGAAACCCTAAATTTTCTTTAAAAAAAGTTATTTATCTAAAAACCTATGATAAAGTTAAATGGGATGTTCTACATGAGATTATGGAAAGAAAGGGTGTTGGTACACGTTGGCATATATAAATAGAGGGTCTGTTGATGGAGGGTACATTCCTCTATTTTAATAGGCGGTTGGGCCAAAGGCTTTTCAGAGTTACAAGGACATTAGACAATGAGACCCCTCATCTTTTATTTTCTTTTTCTTTCTTTTTTTTTTCTCTTTTGGGGGAGGAGGCGAATTCAATTAGGTAGTTCCTCTATCTTTGGAAGAGATGGAATTTAAGAGGTCATGTTGTGGCATCCCACGACCCTAACCATCGCAGATGAATGTTTTAACATGATACTTTCATTTGTTCATGAGAAAGTATTGATTACAAGCTTTCAAGTTGCTGGACACATGCCAACCATTACTCACCTTCAATAACTATTACTCACCTTCAATATGCAAATGCACTATCCTTTTTCACAATGAGGTTGAAAAATTCAAGACGTCATGTTATGGCGTCTGACGACCCTGACCATCACAGATGAATGTTTTAGCATGTTACTTTCATTTGTTAATAGGGTATTGATTGCAAGCTTTCAAGTTGCTGGACACATACCAACCATTACTCACCTTCAATAACTATTACTCACCTTCAATATGCAAATGCACTATCCTCTTTCCCAATGCGGTTGAAAATCATGTGCAAAATCTAAGGCTATTCATAGAAGTGTTTGGAAATTGTCACATGGCTTAAGTCAATATTGGTAAATCGAAATCAATTGGCCTTGGGTTTGTTGACGCAATGGTAAACACAATTGCAAACATAATCGGCTGGCGAATCGAGTCTGCCATGTAAATATATAAGTCTTCTGTTAATTCAAGAACTAACAAAGATTAATTTGGGATTCAATCGATGAAATAATTTCTGAAATACCTAGATCTCTTGAAGTTTAGATATTTTTCATTGCGTAGGATCACACTAATCAACTCCATTTTAGCAATCTTCCAATTGGTCTCTAATCACTATACAGTGTGCTTAGACGAGTCAAGAGAAAATCATAGGTCTAGTCAGGCATTCTTATGGGAAATCTAGTGGAAAGCTGAAAGTTCCGCTTAATTAGATTGGACGAAGTTCGGCCACCAAAAAACAAGGTGGTTCGGGCTCGGAAGATTGCATTTGATGAACACTTTGTCGATAGCTGAGTGGTGGTAGAGGTGTGGAAGTAAGCCTTACTAGCAGGAAAGTGGTGATCAGTAAATGTGGGGTGGATGTTGGCTGACTATTGATCAAAAGCCCTAAGCAATAAAATAAACTTATCTCCAAGTTGGAAGGCAGTAGATTATTGCAAACCAATTTTCCTAAGGAATAGCTGAAGGACTGTTGGTAAAGGAATACAAAACATACTTATGTTTTGACAAGTAGTTGAGAAGTGCTCCATTAAAGTTGGCTTATCCTGATGTCATTACTAAGATAAGAGAGCCCCCAGCAAAAATTAGTGATTTGGTCACAGGGATAGAAAAAAAAATAATGCTTCATAAGGATTTCACTGGCAGATCCATATAAGTTCTGATTTACATTTTACAAGGAGTATTGTCCATGAGAATTATATAGGGGGGGAGATAAGTACCACCAAGAGGACTTTACAAACTTAACTTGGACACAAGTTTCTTGGGACACCCTTCAAGTGTTGGGCGCTTGATCAGAGTCTCTACTGGAAGTCTTTCGACTTTGTAGGTCCATGAGTAGTAGTAACTGCAAATGAAGCTGAATCATTGGGATTATTGGAAGAACTGCAATTACGAGAAACTTTCCAATTACAAAAAAAACTGATCGAAAATGTGGTCAGATGCATGAAACAGGTATCAAAAGCACCATGGGAATAGGGCTATTTATGTACATGCCGTAAGATAGTACAATGATGAGGCTTTGGCCTAGTCTCTAAAGGCCAACCATCACACACAAGGGCTACATAATCCCTCAGCTCACTCATTCAGGCAACTTCGATTTCATCGAGGGATGACCCACTTAACCCTCATCGGTTTATCTCTATGCTTGGGTACCTTAGCTTTTCCAACTCAACTGGCCTAGCACATCGACCCAAGTCCTAGATCGACAAATAGCATTTGCTTAGTATGATTCACAAGCGGACCACACTCCCACAGAGTTTATAGTTCATTATAAAATATTTTATATAGCTCATATAAGGCCTTTAATGGCCATATAAACCCAACACTTGCAACATGTCGGCCTTTGGCCGAGCCAAACTAGTCACGGGCTCGACCCTGTTCCCTTGAGACCCAACCCAGACAAGGCCAAGGCCCTTCTGCTTCCGAGCTGGCCAGGTTAATAAATTTTGTTTTTTAAAAAAAAAAGAACTTAAGGGTCGGGCCAAACTGGGCCACTCCTATCTTGGCCCTAGCCCCAGCCCAATTGTTGACTATGGTGGCTATGCCCTGGAGTCATTTTTTGTGGCTCAAGCCCTAATTTTTCAAAGTTGCGCCCAACCGGGCCATTGCTACCCTTACATCTATATACCATATATTGTTGGCCCAAGAGACCAACATTTTGATTTCAAATCAAATTTAGATTGCCCATATTTATTGTGAAGCAATCATTGCAGCTGATGAGCAAGCAAAGGGAGTAGGTATAAAACAGAACGTATGTTGTGAGGCAATCAGAATCAGTTGGAGGTGAGGAATTTCAAGGGGTGAATTATGTTGTTTTTCTTCTGTTCTTGTAAATAATTGTGCTTTAAGCTTTTAATATGTACTAAAATGTTGAGGTAATGAAATAATAGAAGTTATAATCAACACACACCAAAAAAAAAAAAACAGGTTCAAAGATATTAGACCGAACTACATAAAGTTGTGTTTTTTTGTTTCTCTCTTGTCCTTTCTTCTCAATTTAAATTTCTTCTTCATGGTATCAAAGCAATTGATCATCCACGATCTAAAAAGGATCTCGTCAAAGGTTCCTCAGCAAAGCATCTGTGCTTCCAAAAGCGTTTGACGTTCCTTTCAAAAAAAAATTTCCTTGCAAGCTTTGCCTTGCAAATATCTGTCCAAATATTTGTAAATTTTCTAGGATTTTCCCTTCTCTTTCTCTCCATGAAAATCTCTTTTATTGCTGGTGCTCCCAAATCTTGGTGCAACCAAAATTTTCATTGCAAGATTTGTTCTATTCTGAATCTTTGCAGCAGCTTAAAATCCTCTTATTGCTGGTGCGTTAAATCTTGGTGCTTCCAAAAACCTGCCTTGCAAGATTCGTGCTCTTCCAAACCTTGGTCCTTCCCAGAAAACAATTGCCTTCCAAGATTTGTGCTCTTGGTGCTTCCAAAATTTGCCTTCCAAATCGTTGCAGCAGCATCAAAATCTCTCCAATTCTCCTTTCAAACCCTTTTATTACTGCTGCTTCCAAATCTACGCGAGACGCAAGGCCTGTTCATCTCAACAAAAAAAATCTTATTGCATCTCAGCAAAAGCTTCCTATTGCTTTGGTTGCATCTTCGTCACAACCTCCCTCAAGGCAGCAGCAAGGCAACAGAGGTGGTTGATGTCCACAATCTTCATCCACCTAGTCCTTTTTGAAATTAGGTAACCTCTAAGCCTATTTTCTCTAAATAGGGGGTCAAAATTCTGGTTCAAACATTATAGTAAATGAGGGCAACAACCCGAATCTGAAAAATTACCTTTATGTTTCTTAATGGAACCAATTATGAAACTTGGTCTAGAGCTACAACCATTCATCTCAACAGCAAATATACGTTGGGTTTTGTGAATGGAAAAAAACCAGCCTCAAAACCTAATGATTCTACTTATGGAGAGTGGGAGTTTAACGAGAACCTTGTCAAGTCGTGGCTTATAAACTCAATGGAAGCACGACTTGGTGAAGAGATGTATTTTCCGCCTACTGATGAAGATTTATGGAAGTCTCTGAAAAAGATTTATTGAGAAAAAAATAGTGCAGCCATGATTTTTCAACTCAAGCAAGATATATGTCAATTTAAACAACAAGAAAAACCATTCAGTGAGTACATTGGAATGGTTGGAGGCATGTGGGATGAGTTGTCCCAATACACTCCAATAACGGGAGATATAAATAGCAGAATAAGAGAAGTCGAACAAGATAAAATATTTGCTATGTTGGCCGGCCTTGCTCTTGAGTATGAGACCTTTAGAAGTCAAATCTTCGTGACTTCTTAATTTCCAACAAGATAAAATATTTGCTAAGTTGGCTGGCCTTGCTCCTGAGTATGAGGCCATTAGAAGTCAAAATCTTAATGGCTTCTAAATTTCCTTCCTATACTTTTGTATGCACCACTATTCAGAACGAAGAAAATAGAGCGTTATGTGGTTCGGTCTATGAGACCTACATTCAGGGTTGAAGGGTTATTCAGTCGTACTCAATATTTCATTCATCTTCTATTAAATAAAAGATACAAAATAACAACTAAAAAGAAATGGATTCCCCAAATATCTCTTAAATATATCACCAAGATATTTTTCACATCTAGTTACCCAAAATATGGAATTTGGGTAATTATAAAATCCGATTTGGATAACTATAAAATCCATGTATCATATTTGAGTAGCTATCTGTATACGAATATATTTCAACAATGAATAATAAATTTAAATTTAGAAGAAAGGACAAGAAGAGAAAGAAGAAAAAAACACAGCTTTACATGGTTCGGCCTATTAGACCTACATCCACTGTTGAAGGGATATTTAGTCGTGCCTAATATTTCATTCATCCAATATTAAATAGAAGATACAAGATAACAATTAAAAAAAAACCTGATTATCCAAATATCTCTGAAATATATCACCAAGATATTATTCACATCTAGTAACTCAAAATATGGGTAACTATCAAATCCGATTTGGGTAACTATAAAATATGTGTATCATATTTGAGTAGCTATCTGTACATGGATATATTTCAAAACTCCCCCTCAAGTTGGTGCGACGATATCTTATAAGCCCAAGTTGCTTGATGTTTCTTGAAACTATACTTTACTTGTAGCCTTTGTAAGGATATCATCAAGTTGATTTGTGCTTCTGACAATTGGAGTAGTAATTTCCTTGGCTTTAACTTTTTTTCTCACAAAATGACAATTGGTTTCTATATGCTTAGTCCGTTCATAAAATACAGGATTTGATGTAACTTGTACAGCAGCTTGGTTGTCGCAGTTCATAACCATTTGATACACAATATTGAAATCCATATCTCTTAGACAAAATTTTAGCCAATTCGCAAGTTGTAGTTATCATGGCTTTGTATTCGGCCTCTGCACTAGATCAAGCAACGACCAACTGTTTTTTATTTTTCCAAGTTACAAGGTTACCCCTTATAAATGTACAATATCTTGTGGTGGATCTTCTATCTATAAACTATCAGCCCAATCAACATCAGAAAAGGCAATAATATTAGTATGACCATTTTTTTTCATTAAAATTCATTTTCCAAGAGATGACTTAAAGTACTTTAAAATTCGATTGACAACTTCAAGATGAGTAGTTTTTGGAGAGTGCATGAATTGACTTACCATATTGACCGCATAAATAATATTAGATCTACTGACAGTGAGATATATATAAGTCAACCAACCAAACGTTAAAACATCACAATAACTTCCAACGCTTTGCCTGAGTCTACGTTCGCTTTATAATTTGTCTCAATTGGAGTATCAATAGGTTTGCAACCTATTTTTTCAGTTTCACGCAAAAGGTCTAAAATATATGGGCAAGCTTTCTATGCTTCCCTTACAACATAGAAGTTCAATCCTCCCCCTTATCCAACCATCCATTTTGAATGGAGGGCAAAGATTGCCCCAATCACAATGTCACATCTCTACACTATTTTATTTTTAATTTTTTTCTATAAACTAATTTGACACTAAATTTTGGACGTCCATTTCTTTAAACTCGCACTAGTAAAAAATATAAAAAAAAATATTTCCAATAAAATAAAATAACAAAAATACCCCTGAAAGATTTAAGGGGTATTTTATTCATTATATTTTATCAAAAAAATATTTTTAATCTTTTTTATAGGTGCACCCCAATGAGAAGATGGCACGTACTAAATTTCATATCCATTCAATTTGTATAAAAAAAAACTAAAAATAAAGTACTTTGAGACGTCGGATCTAAGATCAAACGGTGAGTGGCTCTCTTGATCAAAATTGGACGGCTGGATGGTATGGGGAGGATAGAACTTCTATGTTGTAGGGGAAGTACAGAAACCTTTCCCAAAATATATTTCTTTTGAGAAATAAAAATTCCTCTGTGAGAGTATGCAACCTTAATTCTAAAAAAATATTTGAGTTTTCCGAAATCTTTAATATCAAACTTTGTATGAAGGTAATCTTTCAATTTTGTTATGGCATTTGAATTACTTTCTATTATAACAATGTCATCAACATAGATAAGGACAATAACATTCTCAGATTGTCGTCCTTTTAC
The DNA here is from genome assembly GCF_000471905.2 of Amborella trichopoda. Next base: position 1,363,309 of record NW_006497952.1, read on the forward strand.
AAACATGGATGAATAAGCATTACTCTGAGAAAACCCTATATCAACATGTCAGAGTTTTGTTGCCTTTTTTAGGATGACATGGAGGAAGTTTCTTATAAATTTTTTCTCGTAAATCTCTGTACAAGAAGGGTTTTTTAACATTTAGTTAATATAAAGGCCAATCATTGTTGGCAACAATAGAACCCTCACAGATCTCATGTTGACCACAGGAGTAAAGGTTTCTTTGTAATCAATACCATACGTTTGGGTGAATCCCTTTACAACAAGTCTCGTCTTATATCTCTCAATAGTTTCATCACTTTTGTATTTCGTTTTATAGTCCCACTTACATCTATCTGATTTTTTCTCTTTAGGAAGAGTAACAGCATCCCAAGTATGATTCTCTTTAAAGCAATAAGTTCATCTTTCAGAGCAGTCCTCCATACTGCATTTGAATTAGCTTCTTTGAAGCTAGTGGGTTCTTTAATTGATGAAATTTTAGTCAAAAAAGCTCTATATTTAGGAGATAATTTCTTAAAATCCATCTATTTTTCAATGGCATAACGAATTTTATAATTGATTTTCTTGACATGATCTATATGGTATTTCCTTTAATACAGGACGAGGTTGACTGATATGACCAAATTGTCTTGGCTAAAAGTCTTGAAGAATTATTTGTCATTGATATTCATTTGAATAAAACCTCCTCATTGTTGAAGTATACCTGTACACGGATATATTTCAACATAAGGCTTTTTCCATTTCTAAAGTTAGATAAGACGGCAAAAGGCACTTAATATAATAAATAGCGCAAAAAGTGACACCCACATATTATAATAGCACCATGGAAACCGGTCTAAATCCAATTGCGAGAAAAAATATGATTAAAAAAATAAAAGAAATAGATAGGATCGTATTACAAAAGAAAATAAGATGACTTCGGGAAAACAAAATGATAAATCAATATATAAAGAATAATTGTTTCAAGCGGGCTGTCCCAAATTTTTAGAGGCACCTTAAAGATGGATGCAAATAGATGGTCCATCTAAAAACAATTGTAACTAATGGTTCAAATATTTTTTAATATAATTATTATTTCAAGTTTTCAATATATTTATTTTTTCATATTCATGATCTCATGTTAAAGATTATATATTCTCTAAAAATTAAGATCAAATTATGTTTAAAAAATATATTTATCGCCAAGCCCGATTTCTACGGTACGTGGGCTGGCCGCATGCTAACCGCGTCGAGAGATGTTATGAAACAAAGAGAACTTATAAAGGACGAGTTTTTAAAGAAGAAAATATGAAGGATCCAACGATATACAAACCTGAAGAAATTAGGAGCATAAAACAACAACAAAAAACCCCAAAAATCTAACGGGTCTACTAGAGCATATGATCGTATCATTCATCCTTAACTTTTGGTTTAGTCAAATGATATAGGGAATACCAGAGAAATTCAACTACTATAACAGAGTTTACCCGTGAGGAAAGTAAGGATGAAGTTTTTATGAGATTTAGGTTTTAAAATCAATTTTCAACACCGACAATAAAATTTGAAATTCAAAAAATTACAGATCTTGTGGATCTATAAACACTTATTTTTAAAGGGAAATTGCTGGTCTAGATAATCTGTTACAATATACACTATTTTTCTCATTGAAATCCTTTTTATATTCCACTACCATAATGTTCAAGCTAATATGATTGATGTTAAAGTTCTTCAAAAATTAAAGGGAAAGTATATGATGATACCATTTACCTTTGATAAGTAGGTATGAAATTTTTATAAAGCCTGCGCCACCTTATGAAAACAGAATAAAGCTTTACCTCAAATCCTCGTCCAAAAAGCACTTTAATCGATAGAAATCTCCGTGATGGCTCTAAAATAAATATCCAACACCGACAATAAAATTTAAAACTAAAAATATGTACAGATCTTGTGGATATGTGAACACTTATTTGTAGGTTTAGATAATTCGTTACGATACACACTCTTTTGAGAACTTCAAATCCTTTTTTTTTTTAATAACCATGATACTCAAGCCGAGATGATTGATGCAAAAAATTTTCCGGTTCTTGAATTGCAATTTTCAAAGAGTTACGAAGGGAGGCTTTATTTATTTTGGTTGGGCTGCAGCCCTATCAAACCATTTTCTAATTAATTATTATAGAGAGATATATTCAGTAGGATCGTAGCATCCATCTAGAATTACACTCGTCTCCCAGCACATGTAAATCACACTAGTATCAAATAAATAACAATATTTTTCATAAAGTCATTGCTTCAAGCCATCCTTGAGAGGCTCACATTTTTGTGGGATAAAAATGGAACAATAACCCCACTTTGACAATGGAGGGCCACCCACCCACACTTTTTTTTCAATGGAGGGCAACAAATCAACTCACAATGCCAGGATAACAACAACAAACTGGGGAATAAAAACTGACCCCTCGCACACTTCGCTTTCAAAAACCAAAGAAAGAAAAAATAACAAATGTGTGAGCATTTAGACATGAATCAAACTTGCAGTGGTACAAAAGCAAGCGAGCACTCCTTATCCTGGGCTTTGCCTCATCAGAACACCAGACCTGCTCCTGCTCGGCCACTTTCGTTCGCGTCGCATGAATGAAAATAGCGAATTTTTCTCTAAGTTCTCACTCCTATAGCTGGTGCAGCCTCCCCATGTGCTCTAACAAAGACGCAGCCTTCCTCTTGGCCCTTTCTGTTCCGGACTTCACCAGCTCTGTCAGGGGAATATAAGCACCAAGCCTTTTAACACAAGCCAAATTCTCCCCATCTTTTTTGCACAAAGTAAGGAGAATAGCAACTGCATTCTCTTTATTTCGAGGCAACCCTGTTCTTGTTAGGTCGACCAAAACTGGTATAGCATTTGCTTTTGCTATCGCCACCTTCCCTTCAGGATGGCTAGCGATAACAGCCAATATGGTGAGAGCCTCATCCACCATTCCATTGCCAGTATCAGTGAGCATCGTCATCAATGGGTTCAATATACCAGCCCGAACAGCCCGAGCCTTATTTCCTTGATATATGCATAAGTTAAACAAAGCAGTCGCAGCATCTTTCTTACCCCTAGGGCTACCTGAACACAGCAACCCAACCAATGCAGGGATGGCACCTGCAGCACCAATAGTTATTTTGTTCTCATCTACGAGAGATAGGCTAAAGAGAGCAGCAGCCGCATTTTCTCTCGCTTCCATGCTCCCCACTCTAATCACTTCAACAATATGTGGAATGGCCCCAGCTAAGACTATGATGCTTTTATTATTATCAAAAATAGAGAGATTTAAAAGAGCAGTAACAACATGTTCTTGGGTTCGAGGATCACTGGTCGATAAAAGACGGACAAGGATTGGAATGGCACCAGCTTCTCCAATGCATATTCGATTATCAGTGCTCCTCTTTGCCAAAAGACGAATTTCTCCCGCTGCAGACCTTTGGTCATCGAGAACCCCACTTGAGAGCTTTGTGACTAAGGAATCGATTAGTGCTCGGTTGCCTCCAACTTCTTGGAGTGTGCCATCGCTACTTTTTCTAAGCCTGGTGCTGCCTGATCTCTTTGGTTGCTCAACCCCGTGGGCATCGCACCATTGAGTGATCAAGCTTCTAAGCACATAGTTTGGGGTTAGCGTGAGGTGTGGTAATGTTTGTTGGGTCTTTGGGCAGGTCTTGTGCCCACCATCTATCCATCTTTGGATACAAGAGCGCTCATAAGTCTGAAAAAAACAAAAAAAGAAACCATTATTTTCATAATTAGTATCAAATTAATAAGCGGGAATCATAGACAGACTTCAAATCTAAGAATTGAATAGTTTACCACTAAATTCTCATTAACATGTACAAATCATAGATTGGAATTCAAATTTGGAAACAATCAGAAAAGCAAAAGTATGAATCACAACAAAGAGAAATTTATGTAAGAAACCAAACATCATATAAAGAACGAAAGGACATGATCGCACCTGCCCAGTGGCAACAATAACAGGATCCCTCATTAATTCAAGCGATATGGGGCAACGGAAGTCATCAGGAATGATGAGAGAATCGGGGGTCTTGTCATCCTTAAAACTATTGTTCCTATTAGATAGCCGCCTCTTGTTCACACCGGCTCCTTCTATATTAGAAATACAAGACAAGATGCAATCTTTGAGTTTTCCCAATACATTTTTCATTTGCTCTAAGCTTTGGCTAGGAACATGTATGGGGCTATCATGCAACGCTTGCAACTCTTGGTTCACATCATCAATAATCACAATTTCTAACTTCTCCATAACCCTCCTAAGCAAGCTATTATCAAGGTCTTTAACATGAGCTTGGTGTGATAAAATGGTAGTGACATCTGAGAGAAGTTCCAAATCCATGGACCCATTTCGTTCTTTTGATCGTTTCAGCTGCGCATGGACAAGCTCAACCTGGTTTTGAAAACAAGTCAGATGGAAATAAACTTAGTAAAGTATTCATTGGTTATATTTCCTTTTTAATATGTATAGATTTGTAAAGTTTATGAGGCCAACTAATCACATGCAAAGATCACGTCTAACCTGTTCTCGAATCTCATCCAATATCTCAAAGATTCATAAAAATTTATGAGGCCAACTAATCACATGCAAAGATCATGTCTAACCTGTTCTCGAATCTCATCCGATATCTCAAAGGATTCGTAAGGGAAGGATCCAAGAGTCTTTTCCAATTGCAACGATACATCTTGAAACTGGCTGGCGATCCACTTACCCTCAAAAACCTAACAAAGAACCAGAAGAGTGTGATTAGATGCAGGAGATCAAAAACATCTATAAATTGCTAATATATAAAAGATGAGAAACTAGAGATGCCAAGTATATTGACAATTCACCTTCCCATCTATCTATCTTTCTGACTGCACATATATACAATATAAAAAACTAGCAAGTCGGGAGTCAAAAAACAGACAAGAGAAACCGCATTAAAGCCTAAATGAACAATGGAACAACCAAGAGAAACCTCTAATTGAATCTCAATTCAAGCCTAATTTACTATCAAGACAACATTTTGGCCCAAGCCTAATTTACTATCAACAGAAAATTTCAACTAAATGTCATACACAGTGGTTTGTCGGCAAAAATACTCTCTCCCTCCGTGTTCCAAAATTATTTATCTTTGGTTCTTGCTTTCTTGATAAAAAAAAGCAAGCTTCCTTTGAATCAAACAAGATCCATATATATATAGCTTAAATGAATCACACAATCTTAATCTTTTTTCGCAAAGCCAGAAAATGTTTCATGAATTTCTCTCACTAAAATAGGGTACCATTCTTATTAATAAGAAATTTTTTGGTCCTTTCATCTAATGCGAGCAGTCATGTAAGTTCACTATAGTCGAATTAGATCGACAAAGTTTCAAAAACTCAATGCAGGTTTCCAGGCCTGTCACCTCCGACTAGTTGGTTGCCTACATCTCTGATTAGAAAAAGGTTGCAATTTCATGGAAAATTGCATTTACCCAGTTTTTACTATCACAGGAAAAGGCTGCATTTTTTTCAGCAAAATAGCTACAATCTTAGAGTTAGCCACCTGCATAAATCAAGAAGCCAACGCCACAATCCTAAAAAGAAAATTTTGCAGACGGTATGGATTTTCCTATTTTTGAAGATTGGCGTAGATTTACATAGGTCAAAACCTCAAACCCATTTCCTCCGAGTGGAAAATATGAGTTATCAGAAAAACCATCTGTATTCCATCGTTTTCTATATACCCATTAAGAGATCTCCAACTAAATCCAGAAACAGTGAAAGAATGAGCAAAGTTTTATTTTATTTTTTTGAGAAATTAAGAGAATGAGCAAAGTTAGCAGGAGAATATGGGAAAAGTTGAGAAAGACCAAACTCCCAACATTTACAGAATGAAAGAAGGATAATCCACTCTGAGATTAAACCAAAAATGAAAAAAAAGCAGAACAGAGAACCCAAAAACAAGAAATTTCTAAAACGAAAATAAAAGAAAATATGAAAGGAAAGAACTTACCAGAAACACCTGGCTAGCACAATGCCCTATCTGAAGAAGCCCCTTTGAAGCCCGAAGCACTTTAACAAGGCCATCAAGGCATAAACGACACTTATCTGAAACAGGGGCTTTAAAATCTCTGATCTCTTCAAACAATGGCGACAAGAGGGTGACTCTTCTTGTGAGATTCACACATTCTTTCCTCACAAGGTTCCTGTACTCCCCAATCTTAGATATCTCTTCTACAATATCCAAGAGAGACCTCGCAAGAAAATGGGGATCTCCAGCCATTATGACCAGACCCCAAAACCAGTCCCTCTCTCTCTAAAACGGGGAGAGGTCGCCCCTGTCTCTCTAAAATGAGAGGGGAAGAAAATGGGAGAAGAGGAAATGAAGAAACCCAGTCAGTAGAGAGACAAGCTCAAAGGCATACAGTTGGGAAGAGAATATAATGAATTGGAGCCAGCAGGATGTGCCAACCATGTGAGGGTGAAAAAACACACAAGAAAATAAAGAGCAAAAAAATATATATAGAAAGGAGAGAGAAATAGAAACACCACCAAGGCAATACAAAGAGAGAGAGAGAGAGAGAGAGAGAGAGTAGTAAATTTAAATTTTTTAAAAATAATAGATCGAGTAGGTAGAGAAGAAGAGGAG
>NW_006497952.1:1374914-1387472 GCF_000471905.2 Amborella trichopoda
TATATATATATATATATATATATATATATATATATATATATATATATATATAAAACCTGATTTCTACCGATTGTGACCTGACTTTTTATTGAAATTCACCTTAAATGTACGAAGGTAAGTTTAAGCTAAACACAAAGGAAGTTGAGCGTTAATAACTTGGGGACAATTTATCTCAGGCCGGTCTATACTCGGTCAAACTGAAAATTTGGGACCTCGGTCCAAATTTCGTTATATTTGATTGGGTCATTGTCTGCCAAGCCCTGTCAAATAACGCCCTGTATTTTGAGCTCCATTGCTAAATAAACCGAACCCATTGTTTTAAACAAAAACAATGAGAGGCCCAATTTCAGCCAAACGACAAATTACAGTATTTGGCCCATATTTTGGAGTGAGGGAATGCTTGGATTTGGCTTTCGAACTCCAAAAAAATAACATACCACTATCAAAAGAGGAAAATGATTAATTTCATTGGGCTAACATCTACTAAAAAAATGTGGACACCTAATATTAGATTATATAATGAGACCATTTACCTTTGAAACAAGGTGGTCACAATTACTTACAATCATCTAATGTGAAGTTTGATTGTGTCATAAAGTTCGAAAAAATTTCTTTTAAAGTTTGAGTTTAATCAATAAAATAATTGCAGCCACCCAATTTCACATCTAATGGTCAAGATTAATGGCTCACCTTGTACCCAAGGTAAAAAGTCTCATTCTATACTTTCCCTATTCAATGTGACTTGTACAAGGCTAGGGTCCTGAACAATTAAAGTACGGCACACTTGCAAATATTGTTGAAATATGTTATTTAGTATTAGAAATCTTTATGATAGTCTAAATATTTATTTTTATCTTTAGTTATAAATTTTAAAAATTAAAAAATGGTTGTAGATCGAGCAAATCTATGAACTCTTGAAAAATCTTGAACATCGACATTACAAGAAGCACGATTTCCTAGATCATATTTATTTTTTCTTATATCCATACATCTTGATATCGAGATGATCTGATTGAGGGTTTTTCAGCATCAAAATAACCTCTTTTAATTAATTTATTAATGCGTCTTATATAGATTAGAGTCTCACCCTTAGATGGATTAGAGCCTCCCCCTTATTTTATATATATATAGAGAGAGAGGAACGCATAGCTGGACTGGATAATTGGTTTTGGTTTTTTTTAGCATTGAGACAACACCCTGTCGGAAAGGAAAAGTGATTATATCACTATGTAGTTTCCTAAAAACTATGTACGCCATTGCCCTTCAAGAGGAAAATTATGAAATCCAACCTAGCTATACCATTCTTTACAAAATACCTCTAGTTAGAAAGTCTTCTACACTTATTACCCTGGAAGAAAAGGAGAAGCTTTCTATGCTTTCCTTACAGCATAAAGCATATATAGTTCTCTTTATCTTACTTAAGATTGCCCCAATCATAATGTCACATCTCTACACTATCTTATTTTTGAATTTTTTTTTATTAATTATTTTGACACCAAATTTTGGAAGATCAATCTTCTATTAAACTGGCACTAGCTAAAAATATATAAAAAAAATATTTTCAATAAAATAAAATGACTAAAATACCCCTGAAACCTTCAAGAGGTATTTTGGTCGTTATATTTTATCTATAAATTATTTTTAATATTTTTTATAGGTGTGCCCCAATGAGAAGATGGCACGCACCAAATTTCATTTTCATACAATTTGTATAAAACAAACTAAAAATAAAATACTTTGAGACGTTGGATTTAAGATCAAATGATGAGCGACTCTCTTGATAAAAAATTCGAAGACAAGATAGTAGGAGAAGCATAGATCTTCTATACTGTAGGGGAAGTATAGAAACCTTTCCCCGGAAAAAATTCTCACTTCCCCTAAACCACTTTTCAATACAATTTAAAACAAAAATAGCCTTTTTACACGAAAGTAGTAATTCAAATTTTGGTCTTCATCTGTCTAACTCTCTTTCTCTCCCCTATTCTCATTCCTCTCTTTTTAGGAGAAGGACGAGGGGTCACCTAAAGGGTTTTTGGATAAGCTTTACATAAAGAATGGGATTTGGTTGGAGATAGAGGTGATAAACTCCATATTGGATTAGAAGTTAGAATTAGTTTCTACACCGTATGTGGTACATACAGAGAAAGATTGAAATGACCAGCATGTACTAGAGAGAAATTAATGGGTTTCTATAAAATATACATATTTCAGATTTTGGCCTAAAAAGGGTGGCCCAAAAATTAGTGGGTTTCCATAAAATACGCAGATTTTTTATTTTGGCTGGAAATCAAGACTTCATTATCTAGTAAATCAATAAGATTTTGAATTTTTTTAAAAAAAATGAGACATTATTATCGTTAAACTAACTAATTATTCTAGAAAAGGGTGTTAAGACGCCTCTGAAAAAAAAAAATCCTGGCCTCCAAAAATCCAACATATTATTTTGGCCAGGAAGGTAAGAGGAAGAGAGAAGAGGTAGAGAGAGAAAAGGGAGTTGTAGTGTAGTTAGAGAGAGAGGATGGGGAAGAGAGGTGGAGATTTTGATTCATGAAGGTCAAATTAATTTTTTAATTTCATTTAATAAAGACATTTTTATCAAAAGTGGTTTTGGGTACGCAAGAAAAAAGAAAAGGTTTTTTTTTGGGATAATAAGAAAGTATACGTTACTTTTCAACCGGGGATATTTTAGGGAGACTGTTACAATTGGGGGATTCCATAATTTTCTCTTAAATTAATACGAATGTATGCCCCAATATGAGCTGGACGCCACTTGATTGGGTGATTTGGATTTCGGGCCTAAAGACTTTTCCCTTACGCCGTGGAAAAAAGCAAAATGATTACTTTCACTGGGATAATGTCCTCCAAAATATGGACAACTCATATATAGGTTTAATTTTTCAATACAACAAATATAATTGCTTGTTTCAATTTGTTTGTGAGCGTGCAACTTGGGTCATAAGAACCCTACATTTCTTAGAGAAGGTTGCAAACCCACATGCTCATGACGCAACCCCACAAAGAAACATAGGGCGGCCCATCGTTTTTAGAAAGGAAAAATGTCTCGTGCGGGCTGGACTGCATTACTACATGTGCAGTCCAAAAAAGTATAAAGGTGGATGTAATTAGGTGTTCTATCTAAAAACAATGGAAACTAATAATTCAAATGTTTTTTTACTAAACTTATTATTTTTATGTTTTAAAATTTATTTATTTTTTCATATTCATAGTCTCTATGTTAGAATATTTGTCTTTAAAAATCAAATCAAAAAATCCATTTCAAAAATAGATCTATTAATAGGCATGCATTTCTACATATGCAGGTATAGAAACCGCCTTTTAGGAAAGCAAAGTTCTACAAACAAAACAAACAACTTAAAAGAAAACAGAGAAGGAAAAAAAAAAGTGAATAAATCTCTTATCCTTTATCATGCAAGGAAGAATCCCAACATCCTATTAAATGCTTGGATTGAACCTTGTTCCTATAGGGCTGACCCAACCCAAACAAGCCCATGGGTTGGTATGGGCAAGGACTGGCCAAAAGTACATAAAACATAAGAAAAAGAGGGTTGGGTCGGGTCGGATCAAACCAAGTGAACTTATGTTGTATATTGTGTGTATGTGTTTTGAAGAACATAATGTAAATCGTATGGTGTGTGGGTGCACGACTTTTGTCATAAGTACAAGCAACACACCTAAACTTTTTATTGGAGGACTAAAAATGTGTAGGCACGTTGCTCGCAAGCCACACAATACTTTGTACATGACTAGTGCACATTAAGTGATTTGTATGGTGCACGGTGCATAATACACAAGATTGTAGTGCTTCGTACACATGTGTTTTGGGAAATACAGTGCAAATTGCATGATACATGGGTGCACAACTCCCGTGCAGAAATACGGGCAATGCATCTACACTTTGCACAGGCACTAGACCCATGCCACAACTTGTGACCCAAGCCCAACTCAACTTTTTTAGGGCTGGGCCGACAGGGGTGGGTCGGATGCTCTGTTTTCTTGCAAGAGTTCACTTTGGTGAAGTGAATGAAGTGTCCCAAAATTTGGCAAAAGCGACAAGGGATAAAGTGGTCATATGCTAGAGCATTAATGACAATTATGGTCGTTGTAAGAATCTTTGGGCGGTATTGGCAATCGTTGAAAGAAACGGGTGTTTGATTGATGCACACGGCCGCATGCCTACACAAGTGGATTACACATGTGGATAGGAGGATACATGGTGGAGATTAACCGAATCCATGCAAGTGTATGCCAAAATAACTGATCCCCACCACCCATCTTTAGAACATGTGGTAGAGTCTGTTTTCACAGTGTAATGCATCCTATAGATATTGTCTAATTATAGAATTCCGCATATTGTTTTTTTCTAGAAAATATCAAAAAACAAACATGACAGAAACTCCAAGGCTGTCATGGTTAACAGCACATGGCAGGGGTATTTTTATTTATGTGGAGTAGGGCTAGCAATGGGGCGCCTTGAAAAAGTAGGGTTTGGGCTACAAATTGTGGCTTGAGGGCCGAGGTTCGGTTTGGCCCGGCACATCTATCTTTTTTTTTAGTTTTTTTTTTTATTCTTTTCATTTTTTTGGCTTAACCCAGCCCAATTCAGCCCTCACCTTTTAGGATTAGGCTGGGCTGGCCCATTGTCACCCTTTTTCTGAAAAAAGTGTGATGAAAATTTCCCTGTAATCGAGCAAAACTAATGGAGGAACATATTCAAGCTATCGGATTTCACATTTAACAATCAGTGATGATTGATTATTTTTGTGAAACAGATAAAAGTCCCTCCTTTTTTTGTCCTCTCTTACTTAAAAGAAAAGATGAAAATGTATTCACCCAAGCAAAAGGGCCTATTTGTATCGGCAAAACTCTTATTTCTGCTCTCTCGTAGCCGACTGAAAGGTCTCGGTATATATATCAAATATTATGTTACATGTTACACAATGTGTGTGCACATACAATATGTGTATGCACGTGTGTATGTAATGGAATATATTGGATTGGGTTGGATCCGGTTGAGTTGACTCAGACTCGACTTGATTTGATTCAAGGTAGATTTAGATCCAGATTCATCTAACCAAGCTTAGTATCTAAACCAAACCCATCAGGTCCACTATCCAAGTCCACACTCAAACCTGGGTTGGGCCAAACTGTTAGGTCAACAAGTCGAAGAGATTCAATAACCACCATTTACCTTTGGTACAAGGAGGTATTACTTATGACCATCAGATATGAAATCTTAGAGCTTGGGTTTGTCATAAAGTTCGAAGGGATTATTTTTGAACTTTGAGCTTGGTCAATAGAATAAATGCAATCACCAATTTTACAAACGATGGTCAATATTAATTGGGAAGAGGTTTTTATAAGGCCTAAGTTTTATAAAAACAAAATTGAGCCTCATCTGAAATCCTTGTCTATAAAGTACTTTTGGAAATAGAAATCTTCATGGCTCTAAATTCAATTTCCAATACCAACAATGAAAATTGTAACTAAAAAAATGTACAGATCTTATGAGCACTTATTTTTAAGGCGAAATGAACAGTCTAGATAATTTGTTACAATATAAACTTTTTTTAGAGCTTGAATTCTTTTTTTTTTTTTTACAACCATAATGATCAAGTCAAGATGATCGATGTAAAAATTTTCTAATGCCTGAATTGTAATTTTTGATGAGCCATGAGGAAAGGCTTTACTTATTTTGATAGGGCCGAAGCTTTATCAAACTATTTTCCTATTAATTGTGACCGCCTTATACCCAACGAACCATCTGATTGGTCGCCCATTTCGTTGAATTGAGACTTGTATAGTGGACTTAACCCCAACTAACTCATTTGAGGGGATGCGGACAGCGGGACAATCCTTAACCAAGTCATGAAATTATCACGGCCAGCGCTCGAGTAATTGTTCCAAGTCCGAGTATTGGGGTTGAGGCCTGAGTTTTCCGGAGGTGGTGTCCCATTTGGGGATATTAAAAAAATTCAAAAAAAATAAAAAATTATTAAAAATAAGGAATTTGTTTATAATAGGTTTTTTATGTTTTCTATTATTTTAGCAAAGATTGAAAAGTGTTTTGACTATAAATATTTATTTTTATATTTTTCTATCTTTTTTTAATTATTTTAAAAATACCTTAGTCATAAGTTAGATTTTTTAAAATCTATTTGTTACTACGTTGTTAATCTCATTTTGCTGTGATTTGCTTAATCTAATCTTATTTTAAACATATATTTTTCTATTTTTTAACCTTTTTTTTGGTTGTCCCAGTACTCAACACGAGTACTCAGGTTAAGCACTCAGATTGGGCATGAGCCGATCACTTGCCGTTTCGAGCACTAATCACGACTGCATGCCTCGTTGAGTATGGGCTTGTTCTGATAAGTGTTCGAAAAATAGAATCCGCTTTGGAAACCGTTCGGTTAGATTATCCTAACTAGGCATAAAAAAAATCTAAAAAATATGTTTAAAGAGTGATTAAACAAAGCACATCCAAATGAAGTTGAAAATTAGTAAAAAAAATTCGATTTAAAAAAATCGCTTTGTGTCCCAAGGTATTTTTAAATTTTAAAAAAAAGATAGAAAAATACGAAAAATAAGTATTTATTACCAAAACATTTTCTAATCTTTATCAAAATGATAAAAAAATATTTAAAAACACATTACAAACAAAATCCCTTATTTTTTGAGATTTTATACAAGGGAAAAGTTTATATAAGGTTGCAATCTTAAAATGTAGAATCACAGATGCACCTCAAAAATCTATTGGAAATGTTGTTTTAATATTGAAAAAACCTTCTAATCGATCATCTCTGCATCGAGATGTATGAATATGAAAAAAAAAAAAATTTGAGTCCCGAAAATAGTGCGTCTTGCAACACATTATCTAGACCATCCATTTTGTAAGATTCTCATACATTTATAAATCTACTTGATTTTAACCATTTTTTAAATTTTACATTTTCTAATTAAGTATGAAAATAAATTTTAAAATAATACAAAGAATTTTTTTTCAACAAAATTTCATGTTATGATAAAATTTTAAGATGCACCTTAATTGGATTGTTTAAGGTTACAACTTTATAGAAACCGCACTTTTTATGTAAAGGTTTTTTTTTTTAAGATACCCAGTCAGATCACTCAAATGCAGTCACTTGTTCCGTTGACTGAACCTGGGGTTGCTTGATTTCACAAGGAATCGTGGTTTTGCGATAATCTCCAACTTTTGGCACCCGAACATTCGTCAACATCTTAGAACATTGACGCCCCATGATAGAAATGTGGTATTGAAGAGTTTTGCGCGTTATCCATGAAACAAAGTGGTGTCCTGCAAGGCAACGTACAGGCTTGCTTTCTTTTGGAAGAAAGGGACCTTTCCGCTTTCCTAACTTTAGGTTTACACACGGTGGACTCGACTTTGAGGAGCCCTTTTTTCTGAACAAGGACTTTGAGGAACCTTATTATTACGTATTAGGGGTGGCAATGGACCCGACCAGCCTCGGGACCCGACTCGTAGACCAGATCTCGAGTCTGACTATAGGTCAATTTTTTGGATCCAACACACTGGGTCCAGATTTGGAACCCAACTCATATGTTACGTTCTCAGGCTTACTTTCTTTTTCAATAAAGTCTCGTGTTTAGCACGAGCAGCTGTTTTTTAGGTAGTACTATTCACTTGTATTTAGGAGTCTAGTGCTTAATGTTAGGAGTTATGGTAGACGGTTTCTAATGGGGTCTCCATAATACGTTTGGGTTTTAGGTAGTATTGTTCACTTATATTTAGGAGTCTGTTGCTTAATGTTGGGAGTTGTGGTAGACGGTTTCTAATGGAGTCTCCATGATACGTCTGGGTAGTTGTTGTAAGGGATCACATTCCTATTATATAGAGATTGTGGATAGAATAATCAGGGAGGTGGTAGAGGGTTAGTAATAGGCAATAAATATCTCATTGTAATGGGGAGAAAGGGATAATTATCAATATCTTGCGCCCAGCACTTCAGAAGGTTTAGTTTCCCTCGAAGAAACTACTAATTGTCTCTCCCTCATATATCTCTTCTTATAACGTTCCTTCCAAAATAGGTAAAAATTAGAACAAACGGGTGTCTCACCAGTTGAGATATCTAACCCAGGATTTTTATGTAAACACTTTGAACGAACAACAACGTCAAACTTGCTCAGCAAGTCGAGCCTATAACAATTTAGTATCTGAGCCAGGCATAGCGGATTAACGCATTGAACATTTGGAGTTCGAGATAGGGAGCTTGAAGGCAGATCAGGAGCGAAGCTTCAAGGAAATGATGGACTCCATGCAGCAGATGTTTGCTGCAATCAATACCCGTCTTGATCAACTGAGGAACAACAGCGAAAATGGTGAATCTTCCCACACAGGGAAGATGAATATGAGACCATTTCCAAATGGCAGTTCGGGGTCCGTTGGAACTTACCTTCTGCGAATGGTCAAATTGGACTTTCCCAAGTTCAATGGGGAAGAAAACCCCACTAGTTGGGTATGTAGAGCCGACCAGTTCTTCGAATTTCATCATACACCGGAAGAGGATCGAGTTCCCCTTGCCTCATTCAACTTAGAAGCTGATGTTCAGCTGTGGTACCAACTGATGAAGGAAGTGGGTGGGATTGCCTCTTGGGATGACTTCAAAAGTAGCCTCCATGCACATTGCGGCCCAACCCAATTCTAGGATATTTTTGGTGATCTCACAAAGTTGCAGCAAACTGGGTCCGTACGAGAGTATCAGACTCAATTTGAGCGTCTGTTAATACGGGTAGGACGATTAACACCATTGCCACAAGTGGGGTGTTTCATAAGCGGGCTCAAAGAGAGCATTAAGACGGATACGTAGGCTTGTCAACCGACAACTTTGACTGTGGCGATAGGTCTCACCCGCCTTTATGAGCATCGCCAATTGAACACCAAGAAGGTAGTGGCTAACGAACCACGGAAAACCGGCACCAACCAGTCCAGCTCAAGTGGGTCTTTCATGTCAATTAAAAGGCTGTCTCTAGTAGAACTCAACAAACGGCGTGCAAAGGGACTTTGCTTCAATTGCAACGAAAATTTTGGCCTTGGCCATCGTTGCAAGAAGCTATTCCTCATCAAAGAGACCTGGCCAAAAGAAGAAGAGGAGGAGGAGGCGGAGACAAATATGGCAGACGCTGTACCTGAAATCTCCCTTAAAGCCATTTATGGGGCAAACGCTCTACAGACCATGCGCATTCAAGGAAGTTTGGGCCAACAAAGGGTAACTTTTCTAATTGACTCTGATGGTACGCATAATTTTTTGAATATGTTATTGTACAGAAAATGGGCCTAAATCCTAATAGTGAAGGAAAGTTTGAAGTGGTTGTTGCCAATGGTGACAAGCTTTATAGTTCTAGACGCTGCAAGGTGCTTAGGTTAAGGTTTCTTGAAAATACCCTTGAGGAAAAGGGGTATTTTTAGTAGCAGGTAGAGCCCATAACATCGTATCTGTAAATTGTTGGAGATAAACTACTTTACTTTAAGCCCTATTCGTTTGAGTGTATTAGGGATCATCTACAATAAGAACTCATAGTCATATTTAACTATTGAACAACAAATCATACCGCTTGAAATCTAATGATGGGTGATTATGGCCTTTTTGTCAATATTATAGATATATGAAAAGGGACAAAAAAAAAAAAAAAAAAAGAAAAAAAAAAAAGGAAAAACAAAGAAGCTCATAGGCATAAGGTAGCAATGGACCCGACCAGAACTAGGACCCGACAGGTTGACTCTATGGGTACGGGTATGGGTCCAATTTTTGGATCCGATGGATTAGGTCTGAGTCTGGGTCTAGCCAGACCCGACCCGTTGACACCCCTAATTATCATGCAAGGTGTAGTTTGTATAAGGTTGAGACCCTAAAAAATCAAAGTAAGGCGGACCTTCAAATGGTGTCGAAGATGTTGTTTTAGTATTGAAAATCTTTGTGATGGCTTGAAAATTTATTTTCATATCTAATTATAAGATTTAAAGCTTAAAAAATAGTGTAGATCAAGTATAGATCTATAAATACTTGAAAATCTTGAAATTGACAGTCCAAAATATGCATTACAATATGCACTGTTTCCAAGATTTGAAATCTATTTTTCTTATAACTATGCATCTTGAGGTCGAGATGATCGATTTGAGGATTTTTGTGCATCAAAACAACATATTTTAATGAATTTTTGAGGTGTGCCTTCATTTGATTGTATATATCTATTTTAATTTAATATTATTTAAATTATGTATATATCTATTTTTTTCTAATATTATTTAAATTTTACCGTTAATGTCTTGTAATTTTTTCTAATATTATTTACCGTTAATGTCTTTGTAATTACATCTATATTTATTAGTATTTACCGTTAATGTCTTTGTAATTACATCTATATCTATTATTACAATAATACCTTGTAATGTATTCGAAGGACCAAATTTCCCTTTTCCATATTTTCAAAATCCATTTTAAAACTTTCAGATATTCAACATCGAGAGTGAGAGCATTCGAGAGGGGGAGAGAGTGAGAGAGAGCGAGAGAGATCAAGAGAGAGAATGTGAGAGATCGAGAGGGAGAGAAGAGAGAAATTGAGATGAAGAGAGAGAAATCAAGAGAGGGAGTCAAAGAGATCAAAAGAGAGAGGGAGAAATCGAGAGAGAGTGAGAGAGATCGAGAGGGAGAAAGAGAGAGATCAAGAGAGATTGAGAGAGAAATCGAGAGGGAGAGAGAGAAATTGAGAGAGGGAGTGAGAGATATTAAAAGAGATAGGGAGAAATCGAGAGTAAGAGAGATCGATAGAGAGTGAGAGAAATCGAGAGGGGGAGAAAGCGAGAGAGATCGATAGAAATTGAGAGAGAGCATGAGAGAGATCAAGAGGGAGAGAGAGCGAGCGAGAGAGAGAGAGGAAGCAAGAGAGAACATTAAAGAGATCAAGAGAGAGGGAGTGACCGAGAGTCAAAGAGAGAGGGAGAAATAGAAAGAGAGATTGAGAATGAGAGAGGGGAGAGAGAGGAAGACCAAGAGAGAGAGAGAACAAGAAAGAGGGAGGGGAGTGGAAAAGAGATCATGAGAGAGAGAGAGAGGAAGATCAAGAGAGAGAGAGAGAGAACGAGAAGCCGCCGGTCCGAGCGAGGGGGTGAGGGAAGACAGAAAGAGTGGGAGAGGGAGAAAGAGAAAAGAAAGAGGAAGGGACGAGGGGCTTAGCTGACGGTCCGATCGGGTTAGAAGGGAAAGAGAAAGAGAGTGAGAGAGATAAAGAGAGAAGAAAGAGGGAGGGACCGGTGGCTTAGCCGTTGGTACTAACGGATTTAGATGAGAGAGAAACAAAAAGTAAAGAGAGAGAAAAAGAGAGAAAGAGGGAGGGACCGGTGGCATAGCTGTTGGTCCAAGTGGACTTAGATGAGAGAGAGAAAAGACTGAAGAGAGAAAAAAAGAATGCAGAAAGAGGGGAACGCAAAACAGAGGGGAAGAGAGAGAAAAAAAGAGAGAAAGAGAGAGAGAGGAGGGAAAGAGAGAGAAAGAGAGGGGACCGAGGCTTAACCTGCGGTTCGAGACCAAGAGAGAGAGAGAGAAAAAGGAGAGAGAAGGAGAAGAGAAAGAGAGAAAAAGAGAGGGGGCCAATGGCTTAACCCCAGATCCGAGACCAAGACAGAGAGAAGGAGAAGAGAAAGAGAGAAAGCGAGGGGACTGGGGGCTTAGAACTCAGTCTGAAACTAAGAGAGAGAGAGAGAGAGAGGGAGAAAAAGAGAGAGAGAGAAGAAGAAGATGAGAAATTGTGAGAGAGAGAAGAAGAGAAAGTGAGTGGCCCCCGGTCCAAGGCCAAGGGAGAGAGAGAGAGTGGAGGGGAGGGAGAGAGAAAAATTGGGAAGAGAGAGAGAAAGAGATAGGGGACCATGGGCTTTATCCCCTGTCCAAGACCAAGAGAGAAAGAGAGAAAAAGAGAGGGAAGGTCCGAGACCAAGAGAGAGAGAGAGAGAAAGATAGAGAAGGAGAAGAGGAAGAGAGAATGAAATAGAGAGAAAGCGAGGGGCCTGAGGGCTTAGCCTCCAGTCCAAGACCAATAGAGAGAGAAAAAGATAGAAATAGAGAGAGCAAGAGGGAGAAGGAGAAGAGAACGAGAGAGAAGGAGAGAGAAAGTGAGGGGACTGGGGGGCTAAAAGAGAGGGATAGAGAGAAGAGAAAGAGTGAGAAAGTGAAGGGACCGGGGCCTTAGCCCCGATCCGTGACCAAGAGAGAAAGTGAGAGAAGAAGAGAAAGAGAGAGTGAAAGAGAGAGAGGGTGAGGGGACCGAGGCTTAGGCCCCCGATCCGAGACCAAGAGCGAGAAGGAGAAGAGAAAGAGAGAGGACTGGGGGCTAGCCTCAGGTCCGAGACCAAGAGAGAGAGAGAGAGAGAAAGAGAGAGATAAGGAGAAGAGAAAGAGAGAGAAAGCGAAGGAACCTGAGACTTAACCCCCGGTTCGAGATAAAGAGAGAGGAAGAGAGAGAAAGAGATAGAGAGAAAGTGAGGGGACCAAGGGCTTAGCCCCCGAT
>NW_006497952.1:1393503-1450168 GCF_000471905.2 Amborella trichopoda
AGGCAAAACCCTCCTAGCTCCATCTTCTCCTCTCGTATCAAAGCCTCCCAAGGATGCTCTGGGGTTGATAGCATTTGATTAATTGTGTTTTTTCCGTATTATGGATTAATTAGGTTAATGAACAAGTATGCATTTTTTTTTGGCCCCCTTTCCTTTGCTGTTCTAGCATTATTTAATTGTGTAGTATTGCAGTTGTTAGTAGGCATCTGTGGGGAAAAAAAAAGTTTAGACCCTTAGCGTGGTCTATGTCCTATGCTGATGCAACTTCATACGTTAGTCTAGTCTCCACAACCTGGGTTTCTTTGTAAATACCTTACTTCAATAATATGCGGTCTTTGTGTTGGATGTTTTTTGGAATTCTTTTTGTTATTCAGTTTTTTTTTTTTTTTCCCTCTCTATCTATCTCCGGTTTTGGCTCGGATATTGTGTAGTATTGGACTTGATACCTGGCATATGTGGACAAAGAAATTGGGTTTCTTGATAATGCATCTAGTTTCTTGCTTCTTGGGTTCTTGTGATATGGATGAATTGGGGTTTTTTGTTGGGTTTTTTCTGCGTTATTTATTTAGTTTTTGGTTTTTTTTGGTGCATCATCCTTCTGTTTTGGCTCGTGTGTTGATTCCAAGCATCTTAAAAAAAAAAGAAATAGTTTCTACATAATGCATTAATAATTATAGTTTCACTTAGGGTTGGGTTGGTCGGATCGACCCGACCCTAAGTGAAAATTGGGTCGGGTCCCATTCGATATGGGTCCTGCAAGTAATTTTGGGTACGGGTCCGAGGAAGGATATTCTAAACTTCATCGGGTATGGGTCTCATGCATGGATTTTTAAGTCCGGATCCAGGTCCGGTCTATTGGATATGGTTATATCCAAAATCACTCACATTTGAAAATCCCATATTATGTGGGATTGGAATTGAGATTGATAAGTTTACTAAGGAAATAGAAATTCATAAAGGTTAGGACTTTGAGATATATCTCATAGTTCTTGAGATATATGGAACACCAATAGGAAGTTTCCTATTTAATATGGACTCCTACCCGTATACATATGGGATAAAACAGGAAAAAAAGATGTGTGCCATATTTGAGTTAGCAAATGGGAAAGGTCTCTTCTTCTAAAGAGAGAAGCTGGAGCCTCATGTGCATGAGAAGCAATGCTTCCCCTTATAGAGAAGAAAACTTCCTATGGAGATAAACACTATAGATATGCTTCATGTTAATTGATAGACTGGTTTTTTGTAGAGAAGCGGTTCCCATGAAGATTTTGAGTGGTTTCTCCTTTTAGTGAGAGAAAGTCTTGGTTGCTCTCAATGGTATCTTTTTGGACAACGGTTTAGCTGTGGAATAGAGATGGGTCTATTCCTGAACAGTGATTTAGCTGTGTAATAGATATGAGAGATCGACAGATTGTGCCAATCGGGAGAGCGGGTCTAAAAGGGTTTGCACTACTGGCTTTTGTCAAGGGTTAGAGAGGTAACTCTATATCCCAAAATCTGTAATGTTACTTTCATTGGAATAGTGGATTTTAGTTTGTCATGTCCATGGATGTAGCCTTTCTAGAATGAACCACATAAATCTTTGTGTTCTTATGGTGTGTGTGTTTTATGTTTTATTTCTTGTATTATGGCTCGTGCTCTTTCTTATTTTGCTTTTAGCTGGAAAAATACATGCTCTTGGTGGAATCCATCTTTTGGGATTCCTGTTTCTACATCTAAGAGGGTTCTTAAATCCTAACAAATGGTATCAGAGCACATGGCTCAGTAAAAGGCTAGTGTTTGCGCATTCGGTTGAAGAAAAACACATGATATGAAAGGTGGTTTCCTCTAGAGAGAGTGGTAGGGTCCTCCTGTGAACGAGAGGTAAGGCCTCCTCTTAAGAGAGAAGAGAGCTTCCTATAAAGAAAAACATCATGGATGTGCCTGCTGTAGATTGAGAGGCTGGTTTCTTGTAGAGAAACGGCTTCCATGAAGATTTTGGATGGTTTTCCCTTTTAGTGGCAAAAAGTCTCGGTTGCACTCGGGGGTCTCTTCCTGGACAACGGTTTAGTTGTGGAATAGAGATGGATCTTGGACAGTGGTTTAGTTATGGAATAGAGATGAGAGATCGACTAGTTGTACCGATCTAGAGAGTGGGTCTAAAAGGGTTTGCTCAACTGGATTTGTCAAGGGTTAGAGAGATAACTTTATGTCTTAAAATCTGTACAGTAACTTTTATTGGTATGGTGGATTTCAGTTTGTCATGCTCATAGATGTAGTCCTTCCTGAGATAAACCGCATAAATATTAGTGTTCTTGTGGCGTGTGAATTTCATGATTTATTTCTCATGCTTTTCCATATTTTGTTTCTAGTTGGATAAATACACGAACTTGGTGGAATCCATCTTTTGAGATTTATGTTTCTGCATCTAAAAGGGTTCTTAAATCCTAACACAGCCGGACCCGAACCCTATCCTACTTGCTCCCAGCCATAGGTACACCTTGTGCGCCATCTCCTCAAACCTCTTTCGATTTGAATGTTTTCAACGTAGCTTAAAAGCCAATTTATCAATTTTTGGAAGAAGTAGCTTTCTCACTAGCATGACCATGAACTCAAACCCCTATAGCACTAGCATGACCATGAATTCAAACCCCTATAGCAGCTATGGTGAAGACGCGCGGTTGTTCCCCCTACTTGGGGAATGAATCTGCTTTGAAACCAACTACAACAAAAAAATTTCACAGAGAAGAAAATCACATAAGTTATTAATTGGAAAATTAACAAGGAAGTGTAAAAGCTAGGCTTCAATGGCTCTGCACTAGTTAAACAAAAAATAACATCTCAAAACTTATTTCTAAATGAAAAACCCTAAAAGAACCCGTATTTACAGCAAAATACATTATTGAAAACCCTAGAAATTCTAATTAAGTCCCAATCAAAACAAGTTTAGTAATAACATTTTTACCTCTAATAAACAAATAATTTCACGAGTATTCGAACAACTCCAAAAATTCTAAAAAAGGAAAATGAATACCTAAAAAACTTTAAAAAAACCATAAAAAATCTAGAAAATTTTCAAAATAACCCTAAAATTTAATAAGAAAAATAAAAAATAAGAAATATCTTTTCCTGCATCAGATTCCTAAGAGAGATAAATATCCTCTTGGAGAGAGAGTATTAATTAGGATTGAAGAGAGCGAAAGCCCCAAATTAGCTATACCTCTTCTCGACCTTAAATCCCTATATTAGAGAAGCATAAGAGAAGAAAGGGTGCGATCTTTGGAGGATAGACATTTTTGTGCCCTCATAGCCTTGTAACTTTCATCAACATAGTGAATTTGATTGTCTCTTCCTATGGACGTTGCCCTTAATGGTGAATCACATTAAAATTATTGCGCGAGGTGTTTGCTTGCTTAGTTTATTGTGTTTTTTGCTGTCAACTCTTCGTACATGCACAAGAAGTGTTTGGTTTTGGGTCCAAAAATACGTACTAAACTTTGCTACGTATGTCCGGAATACAGAAATAAATCGTTTAGAGGCCAGCCAAAAGATGCACCCAGAGGAACACCTGCTCCCTGATGCAGAGGAGTGATACATGGTTTTCTAAATAGAGAAACTAAAGAGAAGGCTTAATTCCCAAATATTGGAAGCTATGATAAGAAAGAGAGCTTAGTGGTAGGAGGAATTATTAAGTCAAAAAAATGAGAAAAATTTGCCGGAGAATAATTTTGAAAAGAAATGATTTGGTTGGAAGAACATGGAGTGCAACAAAAACAATTAAAAATAGCTGCAATGTCATAAGTTTCAAGCATTCATCCTTCAACCTACCTACCATGAGTAATTAATCATTCACCAAACACCCACCCATTGAAAAGTGCTTCTAATGTTGCAACTAACCAAAAACAAGAAAGAGAAAATCTAAATCTAGATTAGTGACCTTTGAGTATGAAGAAAGCAAATGTTGATCTTGAGAGTTCATGCTAAGTATCTACTGTCAACATTGTAAAGGAAGCTCATATTAATCCAAAAATGAAATTAATGTTGATATAAAAATGGGAAGTTCCCTATCATGAAGATGATCCTACAAAATAAAATTGTCTTCCATTCTCTTCATTGAAAGAGAAGAAAGGGCTAAAATTAGAAAAAGAGCCTAATTTACTTGGTTAACGTTTGCTTAACGATTTGCAACACTACGTCTTAAGCTCAATCTTTACTCATGATCGGAGCCCTCTCCCATTGATTCACCCAACGACGAAAGGGCTAAAATCAATACGGAGAGTATACCGTACTACACATAGTATATTGTTGGTGTACTACAAGTACTGTCAGTCGTCTATTATCAACAAGGGTTGGTGGAAATGAAGTGCTCCTTTGATCATCTCAATACTAGAGTGTGGAAGGATGATACATCTTCACCATTATAGCTGAGATGACATTAGTGCACCAACAATATCGATGATTGATATGCAATATAAAATTCGATTTTTTTATCATTATTTTTTTTTTTCTTTTCAAAGTTTTTAACATTTATTAAAAATTTCTTTTAGTAATTGTTTTGTTTACCTTTCCCTACACCATATGGAATAAACATTGTAAATTTCAAGGCATCTTAAGATACTACGTCACAAATGACGACATTTGCAAAATCATGGGAGTCTAAACTATGGCTCATGCAAGTATTTTATTTGATATAGGATTCAGTTTTGATGAGTGAGCTGACACATTTATTTATTTATGCGTCCCCCTTCAAAATTCATTTTAGAGATGGATTTTGAATCACAACCTTCGTGGTTGCTAATTTCAAACACAATAATCTTGAACGAATCGGGAAAAAAGGAAAATGAAATTAAAACAGATTTTTTGTGAATTTTTTAAATATATATTATTCTTTAGTGGGAAATTTTATCAAACTATGATTTGAACGACTTGACATGTTACATATATATTTTTTATCCAATTTCAAATTGTCCATCACTTTGTTTTTATTTTTTTATTTATGATATTCGGAATAGGCCATCAAATGACACATCAAAATTGGTTTTAAAATTTATCAAAATTGATCATCATGAATCTAAAAAACAAAAATGGATTTATGAACCTAAAAATACTCTATCTTACAATATTATTAATGGACCATCCATTACAAGTCATTATAATTTTACACAATGTATAAGGTTTCAAATTTCATAGTTATGGTGAAAATGTACTTCCATGCTATATTATAACTATTTCCGTTTTTTTTTAAAGGAAAAAACCATTTCTGTTTTCTTTTTAAAAAAAAAAAACTATTTCCGTTTTTTTTCCCACTTGTCCCTCATTCATATGCCTAAAATGCCCCTCCTACCATCTTTATTCCTTTTTTCCCCACTTGTCCCAGTGGTCTTTCTCTCTCTAGGTCCCTTCATTATCTCACTCCAACAACACTTCCTCTCTCTCTCTCACCCATCTCTTTCCGTTTCTGTCAATTCCCTGTCTCTATGCGGTCATTGTTCTGTCTCTGACAATTAATGACCCTATTTTCTCCCTCTAAAATTGATTATTCACTTACCCTTCTCTCTATCAATGTCACAGGACTCATCTCGGCCTAGCTACTCGGTTTCTGGCCACACCCGGTTACTCCATCTATACTTCAAGTCACTTGTCCGAATTACAAAAAATTGTTATAAAAATTAAACAAACAAATGAAATATAAAATTAAATATAGTAAGAGTAAAATAAAACTAAAATCAACTTTAGAAGGTTCAAATAAGTTTAAAAAAATATAGAAAATTTAGTTATACTCGGGACATTTCAAAAATATCCAAAAAGGAAAACATCGGGATTATGGAAAAAACCACTAATCACTCTTTGCAAAACACATCCAAATCATATATAAAAAATTACATAACATTTCCCTATTTTTTACTGTTTTTTAAGATTGTTTTAAATTCTTTTTATGTATCCCGTATTTAACATACAATTGGGGGCGACTCAGCCCCGGCCAAGTCTACGGGCGAGGCTGAGTCTTGAAACAGTGCTCTCTCTCTCACACACACACATTGCAAGGAGCCAGCTTCAGAGCAATTTGGAAAACACAAACATAAACAGCTAAGTTGCCCCCAATTCTTCCCAAAAGAATAGAACAATAAGAATGAAAAGAATGCTTTGGTCAATCATTTGTGATTTATTAAAAGTTTTTGGAAGAAATTGGGGCAAAGTGACACTTTAATTTGCTGTTTTCTAATATATATATGCTTCTGTGGCTTTGGGGTTTGTCGTAGTGTTTTGGATTGTATGTACATGACCTTTGACCATGTCGACTAACTTCACTAAGTCGAAGTGGACACTGGAATAACGTACATCCCCTTAAAATGTAGAAAAGTTAAAGGGTGCAGTTTGTATAGATCCGAGGGTCTAAACAATTAAATTAAAGCCTACCTTCAAATAGTATCGAGAAATGTAATTTCAATATTGAAAATATTTATGATAGCCTTAAAATATATTTTTGTCTTTAATTATAAAAATTTAAAGCTTCAAAAATAGTGTAGATCGAGCAGATCTATGAAAAATTGAAAATCTTGAAAATTGACTGTTCAAAAAAACGTTATAAGATGCACTATTTCCAAAACTTGAAATCCATATTTTTTCTAATGTCCATCTATCTCAATGTCGAGATGATCAATTTGAGGATATTTGGGCATAAAAAAAATCCTCTTCTAGTGAAATTTTTGAGGTTGGCTTTAATTTGATTGTTTGGAGCTTCGGCCCTATATAAATTGTTTTCATAGTTAAAAAAAAACAAAAAAAAAACAAAAAAAACAAAAAAAGTTAAAAGAGTAAATAGAAATCGTTAGAAGACTAGAGAAGATGGAAATAAATCTAAAAAGATGGACCATAAATTTTTTTGATCTACGTTGAATCTTTCATAAAAATTTTAAAAATATATATGAAAGTTCTTAAATCACCTTAAAAACTATTAAAATCATATAAAAAATATATTTCTAATCAATATATTGGTGATTTCTAATTTTTACATTTTTTCAAGCTTTCTGGTGCGTGGCGAGGTTGGCACCCAACTCGCCTAACCAGTGGCAAGTCCAACCGGTCTCATGAGATATGAAAGTTAAAAATAGATGATAAGTAGATATTTTCCCAAAAATATTCTTAGGACATAGTTTCTATACGGCCAGCAGGCATAATGTAGAAATACGGGCATGGCAATAAATATATTTTTTAAATATAATTTGATCCTAATTTTTAGATAATATATTAATATGAAGATCATGAATATGATTAATTTTTTTGAAAACTAAAAGTAATAATTATATTAAGAAAACATTTAGATACTTAGTTACATTTGTTTTTAGATGGACCACCTATTTGCATCCATCTTTAAGATGGATGCTTTATTCCTCTGTGCGGTCCAACTCGTGTGAAACAACCTTCCATATTTTATTCCCGTAGAATGCCTATTTACTCTCTTGGGTAAAATTTTACTAAAATTAATTTTAGGATCTCAAATTTTAGGGTTATAACCTTTTCAACCAATAAAAAAACAATTTCTGCTTATACTTTTCTGTATTTGAAAAATAATTATATCTCAAAATTGAATAGAGACCGTTTAATTTTTAGATTGTGAAATCTAAGTTTAGAAAACTTAAATTTTAATTTTTTTTTTAGAATAATCATCTAGTAATTCTTAAATAGTTATTAAATTTTCAAATTGAAAAAATCTTCCCGATGAGGTATTCTAACCGAGGGGGTAGAACTTTGTCCCAAGGGAGCATAATATACGTGCTTTTGAAAAAGTTATAACATACTATGCCATGATATTGTTCTTTATTCTCACTAACCCTAGGATACTTTCCTGTCATTCGTATGCCTAAACTACTTATCTTTAATGAATGAGGTAAAAAAAACAAGCAAGCTTAAAAGATATACATAAAACGTATATACTTCCCCTCCCATCCCTCCGTCCTATTTAGATCTAGCGGGCCATTCATCGATTGATCTAGATCAGACGCCTTAGAGCATTTTTATTTTTAGTTTGTTTTCTTATAAATTATGAAATTTGGTACGTGCCATCTTCTTAATGAGACGCACCTATGAAAAAGATTAAAAAAAAAATTTTAGATAAAATACAATGACCAAAATATCCCTTGAGTCTTTCAAAGGTATTTTAGTTATCTTATTTCATTGAGAATATTTTTTTATTTTTTTGGTAAGTGGAAGTGTAAGAGAGCAGTAGACGCTCAAAATTTGGTGTCAAACTAATTTTTATAAAACATATTAAAAATGAAATAGAGTACATACATGGCATTGTAATTGGGGCCATCTTAGCTGTCCATTCAGAATGGACAGTTGGATAAAGGGAAATATATAAGAGTGCATTTGATATGTGGAGTTTTTGGGAGTGGGAAAGGCTCTCTCACAAATTATGGAAGTCTGCTCTTCTATCATTTTCTACAGAAGGGAGGTCTTCCAAAAATGAACCCATTTTAACACTAAAAAAAGCTATGCAGAATGTCGCCCTTCCACTTTACAGCTTCCGCATAGTAATATCAAATATGAAAATGAATCAGAAAGCTTGCCCATAAAACAAATACCTTCGTGCCTCTCTCTTACCGAAGCCGGCCCCCAGGAGAATAGATCTAGACTAGCGCTGGCCCGGCCCGTTGCTAACCCTATACCCTGCTTTGATTTTGAGGGTTAGGAAACTTCTGAAAATTTCTGAAGCTTGAAATTTACCTCCTCTGCACCCATGGGAATAAGCTCCGAGGGCTACATTTGTGGGTGCAAGGACTATTAGGGGGAAATGATGAGTTTTGATCTATCCGAGGAATGGGTAAAATCCATTTTAGTTTGTTCTCGTGAGTTTGCTTCATTGGCATTTGTGGATTTGGTTTTTGGTAATTGATCAACTGGGTATGGGAAGTTAATAGAAAAATCTCTTTTTATTTTCAAAATTTAGAAATATTTTTAAAATATTTTACATTTTATACTTAAGGCCTACTTTTTTTTTTATAGTGAACTTTATATTTTAATTTTATTCTTTTCTATACATCTTATGAAAAACAAATTTTGAATATCCATACTTCTCATTATTGTGCACTTGTTAAATATATTTAAAAATAGAATTAAGTTGAATTAAAATGGCCAAAATACCTATCAATTTTTTAATTGTTCGGGGGTATTTTGGCTATCTGATTTATTCTAGTTTTATAGTATTTTTTTTACAAATATTAGATGGTGATAAATATCGAAAGTCCAAAATTGAGCTTAATACGATCTATAGAAAAGAAACTTAAATTAAAATATAATACACTCTAAAAAAAGTGTGACTTCAGTATAAAATATAAAATATATAAGACTTTGTTTTATAATAACATACGATTTTCTTCATGAATTTCCTTCCCCTTTTATATACAATGTTATCACTATAGTTTTTTGTGTCCATAATTGGCTAGAAGCAAAATAAGAGAATAAAATGACAAAAAAAAAGCTCAAAAGGCACGCCTCAATGATACAAGAGATATACCCCACTTTAAACATTCACAAAAACCTCGTCGATCTTCTCTTCTAGACAAGTTCTCTTCATTGAATTGCATTGCTACCTGAAAGAAAACATTAAGAGCAATAGAGAGAGTTTCTCTCCCTAGAAATGGAAAGTAAACCAATTCACAACCCACGGGAACACCATGTTTCTTTCTCAGAGGTCATGCTTCCCTTTAAAGTGCTCCTCTCTCTCACATGGAGGCCCTACCTCTCTTTAGAAGCTAAACATTTCCATAAACCACAGGGTGTCGCCAATAGAGATGAATCTTATGTCTTCCTCGATCTCTTTTTATAAAGGTCATTTGATTTTGTTGCTCCTTGTGAAAACTTTCATTTTTTATTCTACTGTAATATACTCATTCTTTTGAGGGTATAGAATCCTTGTGTGAGATAAGACCAATTAGCATTGTGTTAAAGTTTGCACTTTGCACAAAACAAATAACAGAAGTCCTTGCCATCAAACTCAAAGGAATTCTCCATGATTTTATATTGGATTCTCAGCCAGCATTTTACCAATGATCAACAAATCATGGATAGCATTCTAATGGCTTAAGTATGTTTACATTCTAGAAAGGCTACCAGAAATGCAAGAGTTGTGTAAAGTGGTGGACTTCAATAAATCCTATGACAAGGTGGAATAGGAGTACCTCTCACAGATAAAAGAAAATGGGATTTGTGAAAAGTTAGAAGCCTTGGTCATGGGATGTTTGATGAATGCTCAATACTCAACTTTTTATACTAGGAAAACCATTAATCTTACATTTATAATATGCAGATGGCACATTGATGTTTTTAAACCGTTTATGAATTCTCAATACTCCAAAAAAATGGGATTTGGTGTGATACTTGTTAAAGTGTTTGTGAAGTTTCTTTGAGCCAAACGATTAACATGGAAAAAACAAACCTTATGGGAGTCCATAGGGACATGGGAAGATCTCAGCCTTTCTTGCAATGGTCCGATTATAGCTGAGGTACCCTCCCAACCAAGTATTTAGGAATGCCATTACCTATTAGAGCAATTTGGGACCCAGTTATACAAAGATTCTAGAACAAATTAGGTTCATGGAAAGTGAGGTACTTATTTGTTAGGAGGCAGAATTACACTTGCTAAAGCCACCTTAGTAAACTTGCCAATTTGCTCTTCTCCATGTTCAGAGCTCCAAACACTGTAATAAAAATGCTGAGCGACTAATGAGGAACTGTCTTTGGAGTGCTTCTGAGGAGAAGAAGAAACTTCATGTGGTCAGTTGGAATTCTATTTATACTCTAAAGAAGTTCGTTGACCTGTGCATTCACAGACAAAGCCGATGAATGAGCCTTTGTCGTTGAGATAGTGGTGGAGGGTTGCAAAGGAGGAGCCAATGTAGAGGAAATCAGTAATTCATAAAAAAATGGCCTTCTTCCCATAGCTTTTAAGCAAAGTGCAAGAGCCAAAAGGTAGAGTTTTGGAGGTGGTCTAAAGTTCTAAGAGATGGCGATTGTGGGACGTCAAACTCAGATCTAGAAGACTGGTTGATAACCAATATGGGGCTTTGCTAAAAAATTTAAGTTCCCCTCTTCTACTACCCAACTAAGGGTGATGAATGTATTTAGGAATTATATAAAGAGGGAGTTCTCTTAGTGAAGTTTCTATATAGTTTAATACAAATCCAAATTGAACCAGTAGCTAGTAAAGCCTAGATTTTGGTACCCCCCACATTGTGATTCATAATAGAACCCGATTGTTGATCAGCAACAAAGGAAGGGAATGTTACAAATATTTATCATACAAGAATTATGAAGAAACCAATGCACATGTATTTTTACAGTGGCATTTTCTTTACCCTCTCTGGACCTGGTAGTTTAACACTTCTGAATTTAATTGTGCATCTCCTTCTAATAGAGCGTGGCAAAGGAGGGGCATCTGTTTGTGGAGAAAAGCTTTGACAACCATAATTTGGGTAGTGTGGAAAGAGATGAACAGTAGAGCATTTGAAGATGGAAGCAGAGATGATGGCTTTCTCAAAACATAAATTCAGACCACCGTTGACTCTTGGGTTTGCCATAAGGGATTTTAAAGGGGTACCCTAAGAAGATTTGATAGTTATGCGAAACAGGTTGTTTAATTTATAAGTAAAGAAGCCCTTAGAAAAACGTATTTCACAGCCCCCTGCTCCAGATTGGTTAAGAGAACAAGATTATTACACCCAAGGTTAAAATATTGTGCACATCGGATCACTATTACTGTGTCAAGAACAGCACATAGGCTGCAATAACTTCTTATCCTTGTCCCTTTGATTTTTCTCAATAGTGTACATATGTAATTTCCTCGAAAGAATATTCCTCAATCTTGCCCTTACAAATATTAAGTTTCTGGGCCATTAAAGACTTTATGAGAGCTTATACTCAAATATTTAATGTAGTTAAAACATAAATTTAGTGGAAATGTGATTCCTTGTGTACCAAGATAAACAAATGTTATTTGTCGATATTCAAACTTGGCTTGGCGTGCTACGTCAGTCAAGTTGGAAAACACCTATTGCCTGGGCATAAAACAAAACTGATGAGGATTTGATGGGTCATCCATTTATGAGGTCGGAGTTGCCCAGGAGAGTGAGCCAAGAGACTATGTGACCTTTATGAGTGATGGTTGGCATCTAGAGACGATGGTCAAAGCCTCATCATTGAACCATCATATGACATGCACATATGATAGTCGTATTAGGAAAGCAAGTCACCATTAAGGGTAGAGCAGGTACATGTGTGAGAGATTACCCCTATGCATCATTTGCTAGCCGTATTAGGAAAGCAAGTCACCATTGAGGGTGAATCATGTACATGTGTAAGAGATTACCCGTATGCATCATAGAGCTGTGGTTGCATCAAGTCTATGTAACCTTGAACTCGTCTCTAGAGGAGAACCTGTAATCTATATATTGGAATTATGTCACATTGCCTATTGATTGAATTTAATAGACCAATCACAAATGCCTGCGGTTGTCTGTGGGTCATTATTGTTATTAGGTTAGTTTGAGAAAGCAAGTGTGAATCATAGTCCATAGTAGCAGATGAAATGCTTTAACAATATTATAATTTCGAGACCTAGAAGGATCCGATTCCCATCAAAATTATTTATATTTAATTATTTTAATGATGAATGTGTTTTTGATTGATTATTTGAATTTTTGTGAGTCTTGAGATATTTTATTTTTGTAACAGGGATTTATAAATTAAGAGATATAGTTTTTTAGTATTTAAAGATTCATAGATAAATAAATTTTATTTCTCATATTCTAAATACAATTTTATATTTTCAAAAATCATATACGCCCACCATAGGACCATATGAGATATGCGTGTAGGGCCCACTTGGGAGCCTCATTGATATCACGCACGAGTATATCTTTTTCCTATCGTCTATATATTGTTAACCAATGCAATTAACAAGATATGTATTATGGAAACTTTTGATATATAAGCAATTTTGGATATTCAAAAGATACATATTATGGAAACTTTTCATAAGAAGTTTGAATATTTCAAAAAGTTATGCTTGAGTAAAGAGATTTATACAAGTGATAGCACATTATCTAATATTTTATATATCTTTAATATTTGATGGGATAAGGTTTAAGAAGCAGGAGGATAAGGTTTTAGTACCTTCCTCTAAATCATGATGACTAATTTAATGAATAGGTGGCTCAGATCTATTATCCCACAGGTCTCCTATGATCAATTGTCTGGATCTAATCTTCATAAGGATGGTTATCCCCTAAAGAAACCCTAACCCCTGGAAACTCTATAAATAGATCTTTCATCTCTAAATATCTACACCTCTCATATTTCTTCTTCTCTCTCTCCTACAATGGCATGCCACCCCCTTAGAATTCTTCTGCTCCCTCTCTCTCATCTAAGATCTCTCTCATCTCTCTAAGATTGGAAAGACTAGAGAGCACGACCCAAGATAGACTCAAGAGGGGGACACGCCCCACTCCCACATAAGTTGACTAAGGTATTGAGGCCTTGACTCGATCTTAATTGTTCCATGCTATCATATTGTTAAAGAGTTGTAATCTTACCTTTCTCATATTTGGTAAATCCAAGATAGACCATTGATCACGTACACCATTAGAAGAGAAAAACCGGTGTAGGGTGTACTAAATTCCGATTGAGGTAATCTTTCGACATTTTGTGGTTTGCAATATCTTTATTTATTATGTCTTTTTATTCTCATAAGCATTATGTTTATTTGTTTATTAAATAAAAAATATTGTAATTGGTAGCAACAAGTGATAACTTCTTTTGGTTGTTTATTTGTTTATTTCGAGTTAATTTTATTGTACCTAGACCTTTGTAAGTGTTCTAGTTGGTAAGAAAAAGAAAAATAAAAAATTATATACACCATGCTAGATCACCTTGACCAACTTTTATTGGTATCAGAGCTAGATCTAATTGCTGCCACATTTCTTTTATTTCACTGTTTTGGTGAGTTTTATAATCAGATATTAGAAAGAGAATGGGTTTTGTGGCTAAGTGATACATATCTGGAAGAATTATTGGTACGTTCGAACATTAAGAGGTATTCTATAGACTAACATTTTTTGTGCTAATTTGGAGCATTGTATGAGCAAGAGGATGAGGTATTACTCTAATGAATACGCTAGTGATATTTTTTATTTGTGAGGGTAGGATCTTTCTGTAAAATTTCAGTGGGAGATCATGGAGGAATTGAGTTATAGACTTATCATTGAGGGGTGCAAGTTCTGACCCTACAAAATCTAAGAACTGTGTATTGTCTTCTGTGATTTTTTTTACCAAGCAAATAATTTTATTTCTGGGTAATATTTGATTGTAACCTATAAAATTAAGTATACTTTTAAACAAAAATAATTTCATGGAGAAAACCTTGGGATTTGAAAGATATGGCCATTTTATTGAAGGGCGCACAAGTGTTGTTTTTTGCAACAAAAACTGGTTTTGTGATACAAATATCATGATTTTATTTCCATTCTAAAAATAATGCTTTGAAGTCCACACTAAGTTGTTAAGTTGTTATTTTGAGTCTAGTTTCTAATAAAATTATTTGAGAGAAAAATATTCATGGAAAATAAAAAATAAAAAAATTTATTAAAGAGGGGTCATCCTGAATTTCTGCAGTTTGATGTGTTTTATTGAGATGTAAACATCGATATTTTTCACACCTACTTAACAAAGTGATTGAAGCTTGCAGAAAGATATTTGTTGCCATTTTTTGTCTAATTTCAAATAAAATGGGTTTGACAGGGAAACTCCATGTGGGTAGAGAAAAAACACAATTTTATTAGAGCCAATTTTACTAGATAATATTTATCCTAAAATTCTGCAGTATGACATATTTTGTGAATTGAATGTCACTTATTTATTTATATGAAGGAAAATATTTGTTGGTATTCAAAATATTTTGGGATGTAATGTTTTGGTTTTGCGTCTAATTTTTAACATAAAAGGTTTAAGAATAAATTTTTTGTGGATTGAGATAAATGATTATTTTATTGAGAGGTGCGCAACCCAATTTTCTGTTGTGAGAAATGTATTGTGATGTGAATGTCACTAATTAATAGATTTACTAAATGATGTGATTTGAGATAACACTAAGCATCATTATGTATTTTTTAGTCTATATTAATGCTCAAAAGTTGTGGAAATAAATTCTTTATGAGTTGAGAGATATTATATTTTTATCAAGAGATGCTCATCTTCTTCTCTGCAGGAAATCCAAAGATGTGACTTGTTAAGGCATATTTTTATACTAAAGCTCATTAAATGTTCTATAATGTGTCATGAGTACGATTTATAACATTGAAACTTCAAAAAGATTTAATGCTATGTTGGGAAGATATGGACATTAGCTGATAGATGCTAACAAGTTTGAAATAACCAGTTTTTTAATACCATGTGCTTTTTTGCCTCTTTGTGCTTGTGTGAACTAATTAAGGTAGTAAAATATATAGAGATGTGGTTTGATAAGGTATCAAACACGAGAGATGGGTATGGCTCATTCAAATATGTAGCATAAAGGGAGTGTTCCGATGGACCTAGTCATGATGACCATCCTCCTAATAATGTCTAGTGATATGGTGTGTTGCATGTGCTGGGGATCTCATGTTAAAGTTTCCAAAATTTTGCCAAGAAAATGTGTGTATTTTGTATTTTATCGGATTTTGATGACCACCTTTTAGCCATAATTTATTTTAGATAAAATCACAAGATGGATTTTATGATTTGTTTTTGTGTCTATAATATGACTTGGTAAATAATTAAAGGTGTATGTGATAAAATGATTTTTAAAGACTAAGTATGTTCTTTTGAAAAAACCTTATAGTCTTGAAAGGTCCACTAAATCTTTATAAAAAAGTCATTTGAAACTATCATGTTATTTTCTATTTATTGCTTGTAAAAATATGCCAAGTTAAAGAGTTTTTGATAAAAGGGAAAAATATTGAGTCTTGAAAGTATTTTATAAACGTAGAAAAAAGTGTCATTTATTTATGCACGAGTCTTAAATAGCCATATGGCTTGACTCATATTTTTATAAAACTGATTGTCTGACCTGATAGTTATTTATTTAGAATCCTTGATTACCTAAGACTATGAACCATGGCATTTGTCAAAGGATGGTCATCTTATTAGGCCTCATTGACACATGTTGTGCAGATAAGATCACTTGGTGTATAAAAAATTACAACCAAGGAAATAGTATAGATGAACCTTTGTGGTTCGGAAAGGGTTTGCATATTGCATAACCAATAGGCATTGACTTATTATTGCATGAGACTTGTTGTATGACCTCATAACATAGACTTAAGCACGTTGAGAAAATACATTTTATATATGTTATGTTTGAGTAGGAGCAGCTACAATCCCACTATTATTTTAGTTGTTTGGATATTCAGATATACAGGTATTCTATTATGAATGATTTAAATAGTTTAATATTTTAATGGGAGTACCTGCTTGTATTTTGTGGGCTAGCTAGAACAACATAATATAATGTTATCCACCATGGAACCTGGATTTGTGGCACTAGTTGTACGCCTACAAAAGGAAGTAGCATGATTAAAGAACTACCATAAGTTACTGAGATATAACTCCATGCCATGAGGGTACATGATGATCTTTAGCGACAATGAGTCCATGATTCGTGATGCGATATGAAAGATAGACTATGATCATATTCAAGATGTGATCCAAGTAGCAATTAGAAAGAGGCTCCATGACTCCTATCAAAGTTGCATCCATAAATCCTTTGTGAAATAATCGATGGCGAAAGAGTTCGCCAAGGTTAATGTAATGAAATAGAATAAGTAAGAAATACTTGAGTGAGAGATTATAATTGGGGGATGAGAATATGAGGAAGAGAGATTATAAGGCTTTCAAAGGTGAAGTGGAGATGTTAGGTTTATATGGTCATTAAAAGGCCTTCTAAGAGCTTGTACTCAAATATTTGATAGAGTGGAACATAAACTCAGTTGGAATATGATCTCTTGTGAACCAATATAGGAAATACTAGTTGCCGATACTCAGACTGACTTGATGTTTGAGATCAGTTGAGTTGGAAAACCCCTATTGCATGGGCATGAAACAAAATCGATAAGGGTTTGAAGGGCTATCTCTTGATGATGTCGGAGTTGCCCAGGAGAGTGAGCCAAGTGATTGTGTGACCTTTGTATATAATGGTTGGTCTCTAGAGACGAACGCCAAAGCCTCATCACTAAACCATTATGCGGCATGTACATATGATAGCCGTATCGGGAAAGCGAGTCATTTCCTATGCACTATAGAGTTGTGGTTGCATCTGGTCTATGTGACCTTGAACTCATCTCTAGGGGAGAACTTATAAATTATAGACTAGGATTGCATCCCCTTGCCAATTAGCAGACTTTGGTAGCTCAACATGAACCCCTGCAGTGGTTTGTAGGCCATGGGAACTGTTAGGTCAGTTTGAGAACGCAAGTGTGAATCATAGTCCATAGTAGAAGATTGAGTGTTTTAGCGATATTGTAATCCCTAAGCCTAAATGGATTTGATTCCCATCAAAATTATTTGAATTTGATATTTTGATGATTAATGATTTTTAGATTGATTATTTGAATTTTTACGAGTCTTTGGATATTTTATTTTTACAAAAAGGATTTATAAATTAAGAGATTGTTTTTTTAATATTTAAGTGTTCAGAAAGAGATAAAGATTATTTTTCATATTCTAAAATTCAATTGTATATTTTCATAAATCATATATGATATAAGGGTCCACCATAGAACCCACATGGGATATGAGTGTGAAGCCCACTTGGGAACCTCATGGATACCACTCCACTCTTGGTGGGTATATCATTTTCCTATTGTCTATATCTTGGTAACCAAGGCAATCAACAGGATATGTATTATAGAAACTTTTGATATATAAGAAGGCTTGAATATTTAAAAGATATGTATTATGGAAACTTTTGATATATAAGAAGTTTGAATATTCGAAAAGATATATATGAATAAATAGATTTATACAAGAGACATTATTCATATCTTTAATATTTGATGAGATAAGGTTTAGGAAGCTGAAAGATAAAGTTCTAGCATCTTTTTTTGAATCATGATATCTGATCTAAAGAATTGATGGCCACATGTTTCCTATTATTAATGGTTTGAATCTAATCTCTGTAAGGATGGTTATCCCTAAAAATAACCTAACCCCTGAAAACTTTATAAGTAGGGGATCTCTCATCTCTTATTCTCTGCACCTCTCATCTCTCTTCTTCTCTCTCCTAGTGTGGCACGTCACCCTCTAGGGTTCTTTTCTCTCTCATCTAAGATCTCTTTCGTCACTTTTGTATTAGAATTAGATTAGAAAGAATAGGGGGCATACCTCCAGATAGACTCAAGAGGGGGCACGCCCCACTCACACATAAGTTGCATAAGGCATTGAGACCTTGACTCGATGCTAGTTGTTTCATGCTCTCATATTGTTAAAGGGATGTAGCCTTAGCTTTCTCATATTTAGTAGATAGACCATTGGTATCATTCCTCATTAGAGGAGGAGACCCGGTATGGGATCTACTAAAGTAGATTAGAATTAAATTAGAAGGTTAAATTAGAAGGTGTGGGGTGTATTAAGTAGATTAGAATTAGATTTAAAAGAATAAGGGGGCATACCACAAGATAGATTTAAGAGGGGGCACGCCCCACTCACACATAAGTTGCATAAGGCATTGAGGCCTTGACTCGATGCTAGTTGTTTCATGCTCTCATATTGTTAAAAGGGTGTAGCTTTAGCTTTCTCATATTTGGTAGATAGACCATTGATCTCGTGGGCCAGGAGACCCGGTGTGGGGGTGTACGAAAGTCCGGTTGAGACAATCCTCTTGTATCTTGATTTGTGGCTTGTAGTATATTTATTTCTTATGTCTTCTTATTCTAATAAGTATTATATTTTTTTTTTTTTCATTGAATAAAAAATATTGTGATTAGTGACAGCATGTGAAAGCTTCTTTTGATTATTTATTTTTTTATTTCAAGTGAATTTTATGGCATTTGGACATTTGTAAGCATTCCAATGGGTGAGAAAAAAAAATTAAAAAACTATATACGCGATCACTTTGCCCAATTTCAAGAAGCTCATATAAAAAGGGTTTATCAGACGCCGATAGGGATGGAAAGGTCAATTATTCTAATTATTATTTGACTAATTAGAAATTGAAATCATGGAGTTTTCATTTAAGAGCCCTTTAGAAAGCAATAGAAAAAGAAAGTCCTCATTTTTCAGAATGAAGGACCCCTAGATCTTAATTGGTTCAGTATTTATCTTATTTTAAAGAAACATAAAAAGACAGACTTTTGAGATGGAGTACTGCACACAAATTACAGAAGAAGATAGGAATACCCGTGAAAAAGGGAAGGACAGAGATATTCACATAGGGTCATATCTATTGTAAATATGATATTTGTTTTCTTTAAAAGATACCGAGATATCTCACATGGTTTGCACTAAATTCTATCCCTATTAAATTCACCCTATCCTAGTCCTTAGAATAGGGTCACTTTTATATTTGTGACACACTGCCCACCGCTTAACTGTGGTTAATAATTAACTAGTGGAATGAATGTAGTTCACACGTGTAAATTCATTAAGCAACTAGATGAATAGTTTTTACAAATTCATCCAAATTTAATTAAGTGCATCAAACATTAAAACAAAAATTATAAAACTAAATTAAGACAAAAAATATAAAAATGACTTAAAATTATAATATAAAATTTGGAAATAAATATAGATGGAGGCAATGATTATTACCCCTAAGTGATTGGTTTATATCTCTTAGGTTACATAGATGTAGCAATCTCAATATCACAGAGAGATAAAAAACTTAGAGAACCAAGAAAAAGAATGGACCAATGTGTAAGAAAATAAAACTCACATTATCAATGATATTTGAGGTCTCATTTTTTTGGATATATAATCCTACACTCACGTGATGTTAATTCCAAAAATTAAATTTGGTTAGAAGCGATTATATGCCATGAAACTAATTATCTTCATCACAAGGAGGTATTGGATAGCATGAAGTGTGAGACATTAAAAAAAAATTCTTTTTTTTTAAACTTTAAGTTTAGTCAATAACACACTCGCCACCACCCGATTTGAAATCTAAATAATTGTGACCTCTTTGTATTAAAAAGTAAGTAATTTCGTCGTACATTTTTCCTTGTTGGAAAACTTCAAGACATACAAACAAGTGCACGCAGAGAGAGAGAGAGAGAGAAGGCTTTGGATGAATCAACCAATTTCAACAGTTTCCTTGGATATCTTAAGAGGAGTCTTCACTATAGTGAAATAATTTTAAGGCTTCGAAGATGAGAAACAAGTTAAAATTTCTTTTGGAATGTGATTTGCATAGAGTGTGAACACAAACGATTGTAAATGCTGGAGAAATCGAGTTCATGTTTTAGAAAGAAAAGACGAGCACTTAGACTTGATTTCACTTAAATATTGGCTTTACACCAACAAGGGGTATGAAGAAGAAAAACAAAGAGTTTTTAGCCTCACGTAAATACTGGATTCATTATCATGGCTACAAATATCCGAATACGCTATTAAAAAGTAATTATTTATTCTAATAATAAACCTAATGTCTCTCACTTTTTCCAACAATCTAAGAATGTGAATTCCCAAAATTTCGGAGTTCTCTTAGCTTTCTATAGCCTAGTTCATGAGTCCCATATCCTAACTCAGGACTCGTTACCCTATTTTCTCTCTAGCTCTGAAAACTCATTTTATTCTTGCAACACATGTACAACTCCTAACCTAATAATATAGTATCAATAACAGTCTCAAATGTTATCGCACAATGAGAACAGATAACTCCACGATGTGTTAAGCTCAACACAATGAATATTAATTCAGAAGTTACAGGGTGCAGAAATGGTGTTGTATTAACGACACCGACTTGAATTGGAATCTTTTGATTAGTGACAAATTATAGAAGTGCTGTTGGCTTGGAAAGAGTACTGGGTCATGTAAGATGCAATGGGTCAGTGAGATGCTCATGGAAGTTATAGATTTAACCAGGGATTTGCATAAACTTGATGATGTATGACGCTCTGTTTGATTGATTAAATCCACTCCAGAGTGATAACTTGCCTGTTGGAGACACAGGCTACTATCAAACACAACAGGTTTTATTGGACATAATAACCGAAGTTAATTGCTGCATAACTGTCAGAAAAGTAAGGTGTGCATCATTCCGAAGATAATACCAGTAGAAAACAATGTCTGGAAACGCAGCTAGAGAGCAGAACTTGGAACCTGGCTGCTCCGAACTGCTCAAGTGAGTCCAAGATGACTAGCCCAAGTCGTGTAATGAGCCCAAAAAATCCCAATAAGTTGTGAAAAATCAGAATATGTTAAAAATTGTGTACAAGATGGATTAACAAATTTAAATCGAAAAAAAAAATCCCAAAAAATAAATAATTTATATGAATTTAAGTGTAAATAAAATGAAATGACTTAAAAATTTTGAGGCCAATCCCCCAATCTTCATGCTTAGTGTGAATCAAAGCTGCCAATCCTTGTCAATGCTTCTTCAAAAACTCTTTCTCAAAACCCCCGAACCAAATTGGTGTTTCGAGTTTGGATCTAGTCGATCCGAGCTCTTGAAGGTTTTGGATCCTTGAACTAAAATATCACAAATCCAAGAATTTTCTTTCTTTTTATGAGGAAATAAGCCCACTGCCAATGATTTGGATGAAGAACCCAAAAAATGGATTCAGGGAATCGTACATTTCGAAATTGAGTAAAACTTACATCGATTTTTCAATCTTCAAGTTTTCTCAAATTTATGATTTTTTTGCTCAAATCTTATCTATCTAGTGAATAGATCATACAAAAAAGAGTATACCGGCAACATTTGGGTTTAAATAGGTGTTTTTCATTTACAAAACAGAAGAAAATATGGGGGAATTTTCCCAGAATCCTTTATATTTCAATCCCCTTCTCACACTCAAGTTCGGGTGATTCATCGGGTCACCCGAGTTTCACAATACCAGGGCAAGTTGGTATAGTGGCTTACCCAAGTGCTGTAGCAGTAGCAGTACATATACCGCCCGAGTTCTTTGTTTTCCTTTTTTGGGTTGAGGGGGTGTATACGAGCTCGACATTGACTCAAGCTTGTCCGAGTAAACTTGCCCAAGTTTGCAAACACTGCATAAAATACTCAAGAAACTAGAAAACAAAAAAAAAACAAATAAGAAAGCGTTTGTCCTTCGTAATACACATGGTAGCGCTGGCTCGAATAACTACAAAAAGCATAAAAGAAGAAAAAGGGTCAAGAAATAGAGAAAAATACTTCATATCAAGTATTCGAAATAAAAAAAATTGGTTTCATACACAATACAAATCAATAAAACATTTTGGAAAGAAAAAGGGAATAAAATGAGCAAAAATAAAACCAGAAATAAAAATCAAGATTTCTTTTGTTTTGATTCAAATAAATTGTTAGGCCTTTTGTAAACTTAAATGGCTTTGGTGAAAAAGTGAGAGAAATTGAAGAATTCTTATTTTGGGTTCCAATACCCCTCAAAATTTGGAAACTCGATTTATCATATTTTGATTTTTGATACTACAAATTAATATAGCTTGAGAGGTAATAAAAATAATTTTGAAACAAATTGCAAGTTATTTTTGTTAAGAATCGAGTGAAAATTTTGAAGAAATGCAGACTGGTTTTTTGGGGTCGAAGAACCATGAGATTTTTTTTTTTTCTTTTCTGACTTCGAAGAACCATGAGATTTTTATGAGGAAATCTCATCAAAACCTCAAATTAATCAAAATACACTAGCTTTGGACCCAAAAAAATGTCTTCAGCAATTGATTTCAGGGGTTAGATAACAGTAAATCAATCATTGATTTAAAACAATAAAAGACATTTTTCTAATTGATTTCAGGGGTTAAATAACAATGAATCAATCATTGATCCAAAACAAATAAAAGACTATATCTTAAGACATATTTTTCTGTCTTATTTATTTATTTTTAGGGCACTGGGTGCCTTGCCTAAGTCTGTGCGAAAACCAGTCCAGTACCCTGCCAGCCCCTACTTAACTTAGCTGGTCCCAAGTTGACTCAGCCAGGTTTAAATCACTGTAAACATCAAATGCTTCCAAGAAGGAACAACAATTAAATCACTGTTAACATCAAATGCTTCCAAGACGGAACAACAATTAAATCACTGTTAACATCAAATACTTCCAAGAAGGAACAACAAATGGCAAATACAGAAACAATGAACACTAGAACCTGGAAACACTATTTTTATTTTGGAATAATGTGAGGACCTGAGATGAAAGTTCGTAGACGAATGAAACATCAACTTGGTAGATGTATGAAACGTCATGAGAAGAGGGAAACATAAATAAAAACTTAAAAGTTTTATGATACATCTTCAAACCCTAGAAAACACCAAATGTCAGGGATTGAGATTCCAACCTTTTGGGGATTTTGATCCCAGCTTCTTGGGTATTTTGCTACCAACCTTAACGTGTACGATAATCTAGGATGATGTATATTCTTTAAAGTAAGGATTTTATTATTCATAGCAAGAAAACAATGCAACTACATTAAAACTGTAGTTGTGCTGCTAGCTGGCTATAAATAAAGAAAGTTATCAGGTTGTCATGGTCGCTAAAGTTGAGATCGCAATCCTTAACATCAGGAATCGAGATCCCTATCAAAGGGAATCGAGATCCTTGGGAGATCCATTTGGGGAGCGACAGAATCGAGATCCTAGAAAGGATCCTAGAAGTAGGCGATCTTGGTATCAATGGTAAACTTCCATATTTCCTATGATATGTGGAATAGTTTGTTAAAATGAGTGACATAAGGAATTGAACAACTGAAAGGTGATTTTAATGACTCTTATGTGATTTGAGTGTCATTAAAATCCCGTGCAGATATAAGGATGCACAGAATTTTTCTGTTAGAGTGTTTAATCAAGGACACAACAATGTGTGGAGATTAAACTTAATGATCTCAATTCTCAAGTAAAAATCTGACGTCCAATAGAGTGATGAAAACCATTGTATATTTCCTATGCACTTGGAGGTTTTACTTACTGGGAGAATACTCCTAAACCAAGATCACTGATTTGGCTGCATGTGCCTTCTTGATCAACAAGTAACAAAATTTACACCATCATTCAT
Organism: Amborella trichopoda; assembly: GCF_000471905.2. The sequence goes on from NW_006497952.1 coordinate 1,417,725, forward strand.
CATAAAGACATAAGCCCTGTGCAGGTAGGGATGCATCTGACTTCATTGTTGTGAAGTGTTTGTTCAAGGACACTAGTCAAGTACAACACAGAAACTTAATGATACTAAGAAAGGAAACGATGTCCAATAGAGAGATGAAGACCATTGTATATTTCCTTAGCACTTGGCGATAAAGGTATTATTGGCCCTGAGGATTCTCTGAGCCCTAGACAAATACTTTAACTTCAAGCCACTTATTGAGCTACAAAAAATTGTCTCAGCAAGCAACTTAGTAAGATTTGTGGGAGGATTATGCCATGAAGAGCAATAAGTCCAGAAAAACCAATTAAATCATGCACATCTATCTCATTTGAAAGACTGTTGCTACCATGAGTTTTGGAAGAATAAGCACATAGGTCATAAATACCCACCAAAAGGCACATGAAGGATGAATGCAAGAAGGCTTGCAGAACAATCTATTCGCAACCATGATATTAGGCACACCGATGGACTTCTAGTTAAAGACGCTCTAGTCACCAGAGTACAATGCCATAAGCATTCATAAAGCTCGTATCATCAAGACAATCGATCATTTGACTTGTCACTCAAATGGTGCAAAGTTTGTAGAACTTGTCACTCCAAGAGTGAAACATTAAGCAGCTTGTTGTGAGGAAAGCAGAAGATAAAAGATCATGGTAAATTATTAGTAGTAATTTCCTTTTTCCGAGCTAACTGAGAAACGCGTGAGTGATGAAGGATCTTGAATGATCAAAGGTATATGCTTGAAAGAGAGACTCGCTATCCCTCATGGATATCACTACTCATATAAAACCGAGATCCTGCCATGATGAAATAGTAGGCAAACTTGTTCTATGTGAAACAATGTGCACCTCTTTCTTGCTAAGTTTTGCCACTGAAACAATTTATGCTATGGACGAAACGTAATTTGTAGCACTAAGGGCACTCAAAGCATGAAGAATCAAGATAATGGACAAGCGGCATGTTGCTAGGGAAGCATAATGCAGAAGGTCTATGAATCCATAATGTATATGTAAGGACATAAATAACACTGAGATATGAAAACAACAAGATAAATTAGTCACACGTGAACTTATCAACTTTTTAAAACTTCCATACATAAATCACACATATGTACACAAACACATACCTGTGTCGGTAAGCATATATACAATTACACAAGCACCTCCCAGGGAACTAGGTCACCCAGACTGGCAGGATTGCCTGGTTCCCATGTACTACATATTTTTATTTTTTACTTTTTTTTCAGTTTATTTATTTTTTTAAGATAACAATTCTCACAATAGAGAACTACTTCGCTTTGCCGATCCAAACTGTTTTCCTGGATCACCGGTTCAACTCGCCAATCCGGGTTTCTAAACATTGACAGATACAAATAAAATGGACTCCTCTCTCCATCCCTTGTTAGCTATACACAGGTATGTATGTATAAGGTCCACGCATGCATTTTTGTATGTACTCATGCACATATGCGTGTGTGTGATTTGTATCTACCTATATATGCATCCACAACTACGCATTTATGTCAGTGGTATCCACTTAAGGTGCCGACAAGATATGTTATTGATAACAATCATAATACTCATGATATTTCCTCAAAAAAATTCATAATACTCATGATAGTTATTATATAATGTAAGTTATATAAATAACAAAAAATATGAATATATATAAAATAATGCAAAATAATATGATTATATTTGATATTGTGATGCCTAAAATAAAAAATATCACACACCTTTTTTTTTTTTAAAACTTTGATTGTGAGAATGGAGCCTAAGGAGTTATGTTGAGGCGTCTTGCCCCCTAAACCCATTCCCCACATATAATTTAAATATTTTATGATACATATCTAAAGGAAAAGGTATATATAAGGTTGCAACCTTAAAATGTAGAATTAAAGATGCACCTCAAAAATCATTGAAAAGGATTGTTTTAATGTTGAAAAACCCTCTAATTGGTCATCTCGACATCGAGATCTATGAAGATGGAAAAAAAAAAGATTGAGTCCTTGAAATAGTGTATCTTGCAACACATTATCTAAGACCGTTCATTTTCAAGATTTTCATATGTTTATGAACTACTTGATTTTGATTATTTTTGGATTTCAAAATTTTATAATTAGATATAAAAATAGATTTTGAGATAATCCTAAGAATTTTTCCATCAAAATTACATGCTATAACAAAATTTGGAGGTGCGCCTTAATTGGATTGTTTCATGTTGCAACCTTATAGAAACCACACCCATATCTAAAACAGTTATATTTCACTGTTTCAAAAGGCAGTCACCATGCGCTACCTCGAGGCAACCAAATCCTGGGGCAGGCACCTCCTAGGCAGCTACTCAACTGTGAGGTGGCCTTGAGCATCCAGGCAGCAGCCTTACAAAAGAACCAAATTTTATATGTTTTAAAATTTTCAGCCACCTCAAACTTGAGGCAGGCACCTATGCGGCCAGGACAAGGTGCCAACTTATGATTCTAAAACAGTGGCTAATATATGATATCTCACTGAGCCATATATAATATATGTACAACATATGGAATTTTTTTTTTTTTAAGGTAAACTATAATGTACAATATATGGATTAATATGTCAGATAGGGGTCTTTGACAAGTCTCATCCAACTGAAACAGTCTACAGTATTTAAGAAACCTAATCAGCTCAACTACACATTATTCATCAAAGGAACATTTTCCTTTGCAATTGACAAGGGAACCTAGTCTGCAGCCAAAATATTTAATTCATGGTTATGATTCTAATATCAACAGTTCATCAATAAATGTTAATCATACCACACATAAAAAATATGCTATGGCTTTAAATAACAACACCCACCCCCCCCCCCCCCCTCCCCCCTCCCCAACAAAGAAAAAAACCACAAGAAATAAATAAATAAACAGAAGGAAAACAAAAAGGATAATTTTACATCAACAATAAGAGAAAAACAAACAACAATAACATCAACGCGTTACATTGATACCAACTACACAAGTACATGAGTTCATATCTTTGGCACCACTTTAGGTTGGCAATGAAGAGAGAAAAGATCTAAGCAATTACTGAGGAATTTTTAGCAGAAATGGTGTCAAATCAATCAAATATGCTAGCATTTGGTTCACAGCTTTGCCATTTGCATGGCACCGTTGTTAATTCTCATTTGCATTAAAAGCATCAATATTGAAGTCAACATAGCTCCCAGTAATATGCACAGTTTATTAATCTGATTTTAGTCTCAAAGCATGGACATTATTTAAATTCAAGAGATATTGCTGCTATTAAGTACGTTCTTGTAGTAAATTACAACATTTCCTTTTTTGAGTTGGCATTATTTGAAGTCTGAACCATTATCTGGGACGGGAACAATCAAACAAAGAACATTTGCACAAGCTGAGTAGCAAAAATACTATCATCTTTAGGCAACTTAACCAAATCCTTTATTTGGAAGCCCTGAACTGTAAAACCATATTCCAAAAATGCAGGAACAATTATTGATGATAGAAATTGGCTGCCCTGAACAGTAAAACCATATTGATGATAGAAATTAAGAGACAAAAGCAGGAACAATTATTCTTTTTTGATAAATAAGGCGGAACAGATTGTAAATGCAACCAGGACAGATAATTTACAAGAGAAATTTCCATCTCATACATTCAGTTGGCATTATTTGAAGTCTGAACCATTATCTGGGACGGGAACAATCAAACAAAGAACATTTACACAAATTGAGTAGCAAAAATACTATCATCTTTGGGCAACTTAACCAAATCCTTCATTTGGCTGCCCTTAACACTAAAACCATATTCCAAAAATGCAATTCAATTTAAGTTATCATTCCCAACTATATATTCATTCTAAACCTAGGACCCTAACAATGCTTAGGAAATCTAGTTGAAATTAAAGCTTAACAAGGACACAAACCTAAGGAAGCATTACAAATGGATAGAGCATATAATATCTCTATCACAACGAATAAGAAGGTAACCAGCATCTAGTTGATCAATCTTGATGGAAGATCTTCAGTTTCAGAACTAGAGCAACCAAATACTTTACCTCACTATCTGCATTATGGATCAATTTTGAGAATAAAAGGTTTCTTCTAGAGACCAAAATTGCACATTTGCACGAATTCCATGTCATAATCCACATACTTTGTCCAGAGGTGTCGAAATTGGTTCATAGCAATGTCAAGCCATGGCTTCATGTTTCCATTAAAGTGAACAACTGCTGCATTCTGAATCTCATCCATGCTTATGCTTGGATTGTAACCAAGCCCAAGTACATGCCATGACTTATCCAATGGCTTTGTGGTGGAGTAAAATGTTATCAGCCCTGGAGGAAGTGTCCCCAACTTCCACAAGGTCCTATTTTCATTCTGCAGCATCAAATAAACTTTGACCTCTAAGTACTCATAAAAAGAACTAAAAAAGTAATGCACAAAATAATGATAATTTCTAAAGGATCTCTCTTTTCTTTTCTTTTTTTGACAAGTACAAGTTCAAAAAGATTAAAGTAGATGACAATGCTTATATCAATTGATATGCAAATCGAACAGAAATGTAACTATAAATGTAACACACACAAGCAACATCCACAAGAACCTATTTTCAAACTGCATCAACAAAGTTTTTCTTATGATCAGAAGCATCGTGAGAGAAACACTACTGATATACAAGGAATTGCTGAAACAATTTATCAAACAGGTTATTCTTGGTAAATTGGATAAAACTTTTGGACAGATCCAGCATAGACTAGAATTCTGTAAATAAAAGGAATTTCGAGAACATAACCCATTACCGATGCAACTAAACAATCTATCCATATTTGTTGCTGCAAGCAGTTTCTTCTACTACCAACACATATTATCTTTACATTAAGCGAATAGTATTGTTTGTATTTTTATTGATAAACAAAGCAGATAACATTCCAATGAACAATCCAGATCTCAACGGTGCAAAATTACATGAAGAACAGACAGAAATCAAATGAACAGTTCAGAGCCCGGCATGTGTTTCCATTTAACGTTAACATGAAGAAGATGGATAGTATACCTTCATTAGTTCAGATCTAACTCATGAAATTTTCAATTCAAAATTGAATAAGAAATTGCCCAATTTCCTAAGAAAACGAGAATAGATGAGACTAGAAATGATCAATTAAAGAGCCATCATACTAGATTCTCCATTAATATTTCTATTGCTACCGCACATCCATTTTATGCAAAATTCAATCCAAAATTGAACACAAATGCAATCAATTTCCTAAGAAAATGAGAAGAGATGAACCGTAATACCAGATTCTGCCAGTAGTGGTATTGCTCAGTGCATTTTTCACTCCTCCAAGCATCAAGATCAAAGAAATTCATCCCATAAGCCCACCCACATGCCTTTGGATTGAACCGCTCCTTAATCAATGGGTGGGAGAAATTCATATACTTATCATACCTATGAAACGACCCAAAACAGGTCTCAACTGCTCCATTAACCTTCCCATCCATATCAATGTTCCAAAGACCAGTCAGATCCTTTTGAACAACCACATCATCGTCCAAAAACAAGATCCTATGAAGCTTAGGGTACATCTCAGGCAAGTAAAACCTCAGATGATTCAGCATTGACAAATACTTCGGGTTCCTAAACTTCATATTCGTTGTGTCCTTTGTGGCATTCTCAAGCTTGTTCTCAAAGTAAAACTTCTGCAAATTTGCTGATTCGAGCTGGCGAAGAACAGGAACATAAGAGGAATTGAGGAACTTGTAGTCTTCGACTGCTTTTACCTCAACATGAGCTCCATGAAGAGGCCTCGTCTTGAACCAGACCTTCATAGCTGCAAGGTTCATCTTATCAGTGACCACATGGAAGACATGCTTTGATGGATCGTTAGCATTCTTAACCGCTGAGTTCACCACAACTGAGGCAGCAATCACATTGTCTGAGAAGATCGCATAGTGATAGAGAGAGGGATCCTCGAGCTCAGGAGGCTCAGGCCTTGCATCTTCATATTTCTCAGGATGAGCAATTCGCTCCTCCATTAACCTCATAGCTAGGCAATGTAGACTCTTAGGGATCGATTTAGCAGCGATCAAGCTTGAGAAGGCCCCCTGCTTCTTCGCTTTGGTTAACTGCTCATTCACTGCAAAAATGGTGTCTTTAAGCTTCTGGATCTTAAGCTGGTTATCAAATGATTCCTTAGCCTCTGAGATCACCTGGCGTGTGAGCTTAATTCTCTCTTTCACCTCCTTCTCAAATTGTCTCAGAATATCTTCTTCAATTGGAGCATCAGAGTCAAGAAGTGATCGATATGATGGCTTAGCCATGAGATCTGTATAATTTCTTCTCAGATCTGCAAAAAACCTAAGCTGCTTAGAGTTCTCAAGCTTGAGCTTGCGAGCAAATGCTTCATATGCAGTAACGAGAGCAACGTGATCATTCGCTTGTCTATGAATCAAATCGAGTCGAGCTTTGAAAGGGTCAGATTTTAGGGCAAGGAAGGTTCGGCTCACTGCTTGAAGTGGCTGATGAGAACTGTAATGTCCGTGAGTTTGCAGAGTAGTAGGAGTATTAGGGTTAGGGTTCGTGGCCAAGAAGAGAGAGGCCCCAGCAAGGAAGAGGAGGGCAAAAGTGGCTGAGACACAGAGGCGGTACGAGAAGCAACACGTACAGCAAGAGGCTGCGCGGCCACTTCGGCGTGAAGGCCCCGCCATTGTTGAGTTCTCCGAGCTCCAAAACTACGCTCCCACTCCCTCTCTATCTTGCAGTGCTACTTAAATCTCTCTCTCATCAAACTCTCCTCGTCATTCTCTCTGAAATGTTCAGCGCGTGAATGTGCGCTTTAGAGTTGCTCGATCTGATCACGCCGCGATAGACGATTGATTAACCACTAATGCTTGTCAAAATGACGAGAAAGTACCTGTGTTTCTGAAATTATCACATATGCTCTCGAATTTCCGTTGTGATAAAAGTTTATATAGAGCCAAGGCATTAAACAATCAAATTAAGCCCTACCTTAAACGTTTTCACTAAAAAAAAATGTTGTTTTGATGCCTAAATATTTTGAATTTGATCATCTCAAGGTGAATAAGTATGAGAAAAAAAAAATAGAATTTTAATTTTAAAATATTGTATCTTATAACATATTTTTGGATCATCAATTTTTTAGATTTTAAAATTTTTTAAATATGTTCAAGTATTATTTTTAAAACTTTAAATTTTATAATTTAACATAAAAAATATATTTTAAAACTCCCACAAATATTTTCAATATTAATACCATATTTCTTTACACGAAAGTACGCTTTACATTGAGTTTTTAGACTTTAGAGCCTCAGCTCTATACGAACCGTACCCTCAAAAAAATATGCAAATGAACGACATATATGCCCATGTTGACCGTAGACTGCGTTTTCTTCAGTTAATATGACCATTTGGCACCCCGAAATACCATTTTCGCCCGAAGCGAGGCCAGCGCTATTATTAAAAAAAAATTTGAAATTTTGAGTATTACCTCATACGCATTTTTTTATTTTTTATTTTTTCTTAAATGCTTTGAATTTGAAACTTAAACTCCAAGAGTTCTTTTACCCCTTTTCTTGGAAAATTTCATAACTTTGGATTTCCAAAATGCAAAGTTTGTTGTGGAGGTAAGCTGGGCTGCCACCGGTCGGGGTTCGGGCCGGGATGCAACAAGCACACAGCCTCACAGACTTGCTGCATTGAGTACTTCATATTTTCAAATTCCAAAGTTCAAATAGCTTCAAATTTTCAAAATCCAAAGACTTGCTGCACTCCACTAGACTCCAAAGAGTACCTCGGATTTTCAAAATTAAACTTCCAATATAAATTCATTATCAAGATTAATTTGATTGAAATAGTTATTTATCAATGATTTAAGTAAGGGAAAAGTTTACATAGAGTCGAGGCTCTAAATAATCAAATTCGAGCCTACTTCAAAAATTTCACTAGAAGAGACTGTTTTGATGCCCAAATATCCTCAAATTGATCATCTAAACATCAAGATGTATAGACATGGGAAAAAAATGGATTTCAAGTTTTTAAAATAATGTATCTATAATGCATTTTTTGACCAGCAATTTTCAAGATTTTAAATTTTTCATAGATATGTCGATTTACACTATTTTTTAAGCTTTAAACTTTATAAATAAAGATGAAATACATTTTAAGGCCATCCACAGAGATTTCCAATGTTGAAACCACATTTCTCAATACTATTTGAGGGGTAGACTCTAATTTGATTGTTTAGAGCCGAGGCTCTATACAAACCGCACCCTTTACGTAAAGAAAAAGTTTGTAGAAGATTGAGGCCTTAAACAATCAAGTTAAGCCACACCCCAAAAAAATCACTAAAAGAGATTATTTTGATGTCCAAAAACCCTCAAATCAATCATCTTGACCTCGAGATCTATAAATATGAAAAAAAATAGTCAAGTGTGGAAAATAATGCATCTTGTAATGCATTATCTAGGCTGTCAATTTTCAATATTTTCAAGTATGTATAGATTTGTTCGATCTACGATTTTTTTTAATCCTTAAATGCTATAACTAGAGATAAAACTAGCCTCAACTTTATACAAACCAAACCCATTAGATAAATTTAAACAAACATTACCTGCAACGAATATGACAAACCCCTTAGCCATGTTCTACTCTATATTTATAAGAAAGTTTACACTCCCTTATTTCTTTATATACAATTTTTGGGGCACTTTGGTGGTGGCCTTGCCTAATTTAGTTGAGTCTAGCCCAACCCCAAATCATAGAAAATATCAATGACGCCTAATCTCACGCTTAAGTCCTAAACACAATCTCACGCTTAGAGCTTACAAATTATTGGAATAATGCACACATGCCATTGAATTTCAAGAGAAGAACACAAATAGGTGAGTAAAGGTAGAAAGAGATGGCAGCTCTGCCAATCAATTTCAAGAAAAGAAAGCTTAGTTTGGGTGTGCTTGGGAGATTAGCAGTTGATGTTAGCAATGCCATATCTTAATTCTGATTCGCACAATTCAAAGAAGTGCAACATCATAAATCCTATTTGCATTTGCAGAATTCAAAGAAGAACTTAATTTAGAGATTTGCTTAATGCTAGGTGGTCAAGGTAGCGGAGCGCCATAACGTGATTTTCGGTTTCATTCTTACATAGGAGGACCTTCTTCATTGATTTAGCCCATAAAACAAAAAATTAATTTGGTATTTTGTGGACTTATCTACTATATCATAGTCACATCTCAACAAGTCTCCATCAGCCGTCCATTTTGTCTTTCTGCTTTCTAATTCTACAATCAGCCTTCTACATTTGAAAGCTACTATCTTTTTGCTTTCTAATTCCCCAATGAGCCTTCTGCATTTGAAAGCTACTGATTTTACTATGTTACTTCATGATTTGACACAACAGTCTTATTATTTGGTCATGATATGTTATTTTTATTTTTATTTTTAATTACTGAAAATCGAACAAGTGGCCTTCTATAGTTACCCCAAAAAACGCAAAAAACTACTCAACACCACTTACAGTGTACTTCTTGGTCCAATTTATATTACCTTTATATGAAGTTTTTATAAGAACTAGGCTTCATGCAAACAAAATAAAGCCTCATATCAAATTCTCAACTGGAGGACACTTTCGGCAATGGAAATTTTTATAATGGCTCTCTAATAAGTTTCCAACATCAACAATAAATCTTGAAACTCAAAAGATGCACAAATCTCATCCTTGAATGCTTATTTTCAAGGAGAAATGGACGGCTTAGATAATTTGTTATAATATACAATATTTTTAGAACTTGAAATCCTAATTTTTTTTCACAACCACAATGGTCAAGCTGAGATGGTCAATGTAGATTTTCCCGGTGCTTGAATTACAATTTTCGGTCAGTTATGAGGTGAGGCTTTCACTTATTTTATAAAGCTGCAGCCCTATCAAACCATTACCTAAAAACGTTTTGGAACGATGTACGTAACGGACATGGATGCTTTCGGTATTTAAAGAAGCTATGGGTATGAAATTCGTCATTCAAATTAAAGTAATGCGGTGCAATATGTGAGGCCCAAGTGTCGGTGCCCGATCAAGCTGCATTTAATACACGCCCACACCTTTTTAACTATGGGTGCCGTTTGTATAGAGCTGAGGCTTTAAACAATCAAAGTAAAGCGCTTCAAATAGTGTAGTGGAATATGGTTTTTAATATTGAAAATCATTGTGGTGGTCTTAAAATATATTTTTATTTGTAATTATAAATTTAAAGCTTCAAAAATAGTTTAGATCAAACATATTTATGAAAATCTTAAAAATTGACGGTCTAAAATGTGTTAGATGCACTATTTTTAAAACTTAAAATCCATTTGTTTCTCATATGTATGCATCTTGATGTGGAGATGATTCGAGGATATTTGGCCATTGAAACAACCTCGTTTAGTTAAATTTTTGAGGTGGGTACTAATTTGATTGTTTAGAGACTAGACTCTATATAAAAATGCATGATAGTAAGTGTCATCACCGCCCAATCAATCAATGCACGGTGATGGAGGAGAGAGGTCGCATGGTTATAGTGATGAAAATAGTAGGGCAGGGAGGAATTAGATGAGGCACCGAAGGTGATCTCATAACGAAATTTTTGTATTTATTGAAAATAGAAGAGGACATACCGATTGAAACGCGATGGAGAAAGTTGGGAAAGGGATGTAGTGGTGGACCATTTGAAAGAGGCTTACATAATTTAAAGAATATTTTATTTTGAAACTTTGTCGGCAAAGATGGCTAGCACTTTAGACTCTCATGTGCATGAAGAAAAATAAATAAAGAACGCAGTTTTTTTGGAATGGTAGCAGCAGATAAGGCCCCTAGCCCTAGCAATGTTGTCATATTGGTTTTAGAGTCTTCTTCGGTGAAGAAAACGAAGAAATTCGGTCCTTCGGCCGATTTCTAGGAAGATTTTGGATTGTTTTAAAATTTAATATAAATAAATTAGATATTTATATATAAAAATAAAAAATATTAATGTTAAAAAATAAAAATAAAAATTATATTTTTATATAGATGTTTGCTTCAGCCAAAGCTTTGGCCGAATCAGGGCCGAAGTGGCCCGAAGCTAACTGAAGCAACAACACCAGGCTTTGCTTCACTTCGGTCTAAGCCAAAAATTCAAAAAATTCGATTGAAGCTAAGGGAATCATAATATTGCCAGATGGGTTTCTTTTATTATTTTTTCAACGGTCTTAGGATTAGGAAATATGATAGAATTTTAATGGTGGCGGTATATTTTGAAGGGAAGTCATTAGCAAAAATTTTAATTCAACACATATAAACCAAATCCCTAAAAAATCAGAGATGGAGAATTTGAATGATATCATCCTATAAGCTTTCTCACTAGTCTCTACAAAATTGCAGCGAAGATCTTAGCTACTAGACTAGAGAAAGTGCCACAAATGTAGATAAGCGAAACCCAATCAACATTCATTTAAGAAAGGCTCATTACGTATCGTATTCTTATTGTACAACCCAATCAACATTCATTTAAGAAAGGCTCATTACGTATCGTATTCTTATTGTACAAGAGTGTGTAAACTCAATAAAGCTTGACAATATAGCAGAAGTGTTGTGTAAATTGGAAATTTCTTAGTCATAGAATTTATATGCCCAAAATATTAAGTCTTCAAATAACTCCCACATAGGATTTTGAGTGAGGAAGTAAATGGATATTTTACTACGGAAGGAGTAGCAAATATTTTGAGATAATATAAAAACCTCAGTTTAATTGAACTTCTATAAATACCCCCAAGCGTCTTTTTTCCCCTTTTTTAAAGTTGCAAACCCTTGTTTCGGCAGTCTCTCTCGTGCTCTCTAGCTCTGTGCAGTAGGCTCTCTCTGCAAGGCTCGGTTTTCCATAGATGTATATCGCGATCTTGAGTTCTTAGAACTGTCCAAAGTATTGCTTCTGAAAGCATTTTAATAATCTCCTTCTTAAACTCAAATCTTTGGAAAAATCTTACCAATGACTTCTTTTTTGGCCCTGTGACGATCTTGAAAAGGGCCAAAAAAATACAAGTTTTGACACATAGTTAATAGTAGCCATAATGTAGTTTTAGATGTTGCAGATGTTAGGGTTTCAAAGGGAGGCGAGCAAGTTTTGGGCAAGAGGGCTTTGCAAATGGGTTTTTTTTCCTATACAAGGTGTGGGAATTTGAAAAATGGTATAATATTTTTAGGGCTGTTATGTTGATGTAAACTGTAACTAATCTTTTTTGTTATGTACAAGGGGTGAAATTCAGAAATTGTAAGGGTTATTGTAATAAATTTTTTTTTTTCTTTTAATATAGGGGGTAGGCATTTGTGAAAATGTGTAATTTTTTTAGAGTTTACAGTTTGATGTGGATGTAAATTGTAATTATCTTCCATTTCAGTGGACGACCTTTAATGAAAGATTAGTTTTCTTAAAAAGAAATTGAATTTAGAAGAAGCTAATGATAAGGTCGATAGATATGTGCTACAAAGTTATGAGGATAATGAGATTTGGCTCAAGACAGAGAAGATGGATAAAATGGTATTTTTCAAGTGCACAATTTTGAATGTGCCTTAATGAAAGTCCTAAGGGATTCTTCAAAGGAAGTAAAGATATCAGACAAGGTGATCTTTTAACACCATTTTTGTTTTCCTTATCCATAGTGGCTTCAAGTCTCATGTTTAACATGGTTGTAGAAAATGGATTCAGTAAACCGTTTTAAGGTGTCAAGAGATGAGCCAAGTATCTCACATTTGCAATATATATATGACACTAGGGGTGGCAATAGGTTAGGTTAGGTCAGGTCCGGGTCTAGCCAGATCCCGTTTCCCTAGACCTAGATCCAGACCCAAACCCAACCCAAATTGTTCATAAGGGATCTAGACCCAACCCAAAAAAACCAAAGAGAGGGTAGAGAGAGATATCAAAACTCTAAAAAAGAGAAAGTAAAGTTAGTTATGAGAGGATTAATCCCCAATGTTCATCTTATAAAAAAATAAAGGTAGGGATAAAACACATATTTCACAAATATATTAAATATAAAGTATAAATATAAATTTAAAATAAATTAAATTTTTTTTTTCGGATCTGGGTCAGGTCCACATAGACCCAAAAACTATTCACATCCAAGATTTGGACCCGATTTAACCTCCCAAATCCGAATCTTGGACCCATACCCAATAGACCCGAACCACCCGATGGATCTCGGGCTTATGGGTCCAAATTGCCATCCCTAGATGAAATCTTGTATTTTGTGATGTAGATGATAGACGTATCACAGGCTTGAAAATATTTTTAAGGTTTTTGGGACATAAATGAATGTTGATAAAACTTTTTGACGGTAGGGGTAGCTTGTCTAGGTGGAGCAATCAAGAAATTAGATTCTTTGTTAGGATATAAGCTTGAAGAATTTCTCATTAAATATTTAAGGATGCCTATATCGGATTCAAGACAACCCATATTAATTTGACTATATCGGATTCCAGTGAAAGTTGACTGTTGAAGCCAAGGTAGCCAGTGATTTATCCTAGCCGCATATTAGAAGCTTACTCTTTGAAACATTTGATCAACTAGTTGGGCTCTCTCTTTTATGACCCTACATTTTCCTTATAACTTGCTTCTTTAACTATCAATGATTTGTAGGTGTTTGATTCGGAATTCAGTGGCGTTGTTGAGGCTAATTATCAGGGCCTCACGTTCAATTACACAAAATTTAACCTTATTTGATTCTATGTTGACTTGTTCATTATTTGTTTAGTGGTGATCTATTATTGCTAGGGTCCCATGACTAATTTTCTTGGGTGGCAGAATCGATTCCATTCTCACTTAGGACTATTTTTCATTCAGTTAGTTGACTACTGGGGATTGGCCTCTTAAGCATATAGTCAAGTGGTTTAGTCTTCGAGATTCATCTTGATCTGATGCAAAACAATGTAGTGCCCAACTTTCTGTGGGCGAGGCAATGTTTTTTCTTTGACATCACGTTGTGTGACTCTGACATATGGAGCTCTTAATATTTGGTTTGTCGTACTATGATGTTTGGTGCTCACTGGAATGTCCCCATAGGATTAGGTGGAGACATTGAGGGCTCCTTCAGGAATGCAGCCATCATAATTGTTCTCTAGGTGATAAAGAGTTCGAATCTCAGTTACCCTTGGTTTCCCTCCATATCTAGATTGGTGTCTAACACCTCTTTGACCATGACTGATGAGTTCCAGTCGGACCCCAATTTGAATTGGGTCCAATCAGGCTTTGAGGTTTCCAAACTCGGAATCACTCTTGGTATAACGATTTCTTAACCCTTAATAGACTCATTTAAATCAAATTTTCCTTAATAGATTAGTATTTTTCTTTGTACCCAAACGTGTAAAATTCTCATCAGACTTTGAGGTTTTTAGCAAAATTTGGTAGTATACCCCCATATGAGGTGCCAGAGAAAGAGGGATTCGGTCCATGGGTTACACCTTGCGCCCATTTCGATTCTATGGCCCCATGATGCCTGTTGTCATTTGAACTGGTGCATACAGAGACGCAGGATTGGTAAATAGGCATTTGATCCTATAGTGCTCATGAGATCTACATGAAATTGTCCATGTTTTTTAAATAGTGTGTGATCGAGAGGGAGAGTGGGAGCATAGAGTTTGGTGGGCCTCCTCACAAGCACATGAAAGAGTAGAACATAAGGTTTAAACCTTTGAGCGAAAAGTGATATGGGACTTTGTACATCCTCGGTATTGAGCCTAGGCAGGCATGAATATGTCGCTTAGCTCACCCCACTCCTTTACAAAAGTCCTTTTCAATTAGGACCGCCAGTGGCAATAATGGAATTACTTCCATTGTGGGTTGCACATCAGTTCTCAGGCCTTGGTTCGGTCCCTAGACGAGGACATCAAAATTCATGACGCTTAAGTGCAAAACAGATTATTAGGGCTCATTGAGCGAAGCCTTGACCTCACTAACTGGCCCCACTGTGATGTTATTTCCTGTGAGTACTACCCTAGTAGGTGAATTACCTCGATTATGGGGGGACTTCTATCATGCCCCTGCCCCTAATGTTATCGAGTTCTTAGTCCCACTAAGGTGGGTTATGATCAAGTGATGTAAGGTTAGCTAGCCCTCGAAGCAATTTTAGGAGCTCCATACATGGTTTTTGGACTGGTTTTGAGAGGTCTACTTGAGTGGGTGGCATAGCTATGTTCTTATCATGAATGTTGGGCATGTCAAGGATGCTTACCCCAACCCCCAGTTATTCTTGCTCATCGTTGACTATCTCTAAAGGTCTTCTTGAGGGGATGGCGAGACCATGCCCCTGGTAGAAAATATAAGTGGGCTTGGCTCTTCTATCCCTAGGTCCTCTATGATCATAGTAACAGTGTCCCCTTATGGGATGATGTTCTCAGCTACTATGAAATCCATTCATCAGTATGATCTTTACTTATAAGCGTGGAGCCTGACAATGGTCTAGGACGTTGGGCTTAGCCTTGCCCTAAAAGAGAAGGACCAAGGCCACAAACTGTGGCCTGAGGGCTAGGCTAGGGTCAAGCCCGGCTCACCCCTTTTTTTTTCTTGTTTTTTCTTCATTTACTTTTGGCCCTGCTCTAGACAAGGGTTGGGCCAGGGGCAGTTTTGGCCCGTCCCAGGCATGGCCCATTTCCACCCTTAGGGGCTAAGGTAATTCTCGGTGTGGATATGAGAAGCCCTAGCCACAGGGACTTGGGAAGGCTTATGCTGGGGTTGGATTGATGGTTCCTTCCCACACTTTCATGGCATATTGGGTCAGCTTCTGCCCAGTTTGAATTTGAGCTTATTGATCACTATCACTTGATTCCTCTCACGGCTAGATGGGTTCATATCCTTGTAGTGCGATGACTTAGCTGGTGCTTGGCTGAGCACTAGCTTATTAAACCTTTGCTCTCTCATATACTGCGACCTTAGGATTGAATCGATTGAGAGAGGCATGCCACAATGGCTAAAGAAGTGTTGATGCTCGGGGTTGGTGCTTTCCTTACCAAGCTTATCTTCCTGCACTGGGTGAGTGGGCACCCAATGACCTGTGAGGAGGCATTTTTTAATCTTTATTTTTTGATAAGGTTACATAGGAATAGAACTTGGGACGCAATGCTATAAAAACCCAGCTGCTATCGCCTTGACCCAAGCCCGATTCCTGGCTTTTTTGAATCTTGGTGCGAAGTTTGTGAATGACTCACTGATCTTTTTCCTTATAGTAATGAGCTACCTTAATGTGATAGATCGTGGCTTGCCCCAATTATGGGTAACAAACCAATGGAACATTTCATAACCAGTGGCTTGAGGGTTATCCCTCATGGAATTATCATGCCATGTGAGGCCTGCCCCTTCTAGACCGTGTGTGAAGATAGTAAGGTAGTTTGGTTTGTACCCAATGTATTGCACAATTAAAAGATAGTTGGTGACATGTAGACCTCTTCTTAAAAATCTGTTATTGAAGTTGGTAAAGATGAATCCTTGTGGGAAGTCCTTGAATTTCCCAAAGGTTTCTCCTATGTATTATTACTAAGGGGCTCAAAATCATGGATCCCCATCCTTTTTAGAGTTTTTTGGAAATCCTCGATGGTTCCCTCCATATTTTCTCACTAAGTCGGATCAACAAAGACTGACTGAGCGGTTGGGTTGCTTCCTACCAAGGTTGGCTAGCTGGTGGATAAATGATTGATGGGTGAGTCAATGGTGCTTGAATTGGATGTTGGTAACTATGGTTGATGAAACAAAATGTGATAGTGGGTAGGAACGTTGTTAATGAGCCATTTGACTAGGTTCGACCATGGTTGAAGTTGAGCTTGGTGTATTATTGGACTCTAATATCACCAAATGACCTTTCATTCCTAATGGGCGTCAAAAATCAGGGACAAGGTGAAGAGGGTGACTACAAACCACCATTTAATTTAATGTCACTAATTCTAAATATTATCAAGCTATGATATCTGATATGGCTGACGCAAGGCTAGGATTAAAGTGCCCAATTACAAGTCAGCATGAAAGAAAATGCTAAGATGAAGAGGTGGTTAAAGTAAATTTATTTCTTCAATATTTTAAGCAGTCGTGGGCTAAACCTGTGGTCACAATTGTCAAGATTATTAGAAGGATGGACAAGTGAGGCACATAGTTAATTTCTTGATCTATTGCCTCAAAGCACATTTTTCCATTCCATTGTAGATATATCCCACAAGCAGAAGACTGGAAAGCTCCTTTTAGGTTGCTTAATATGTAGTACGACATTGGGGAAGAAAATATGATGCAGTTGATTACAAATAATTAGAAAGTAATGTGAAGGAAGGAGTTTTCTTATACAAAAGAAAGCATTTAGCTTGGAGTCCCTATGATGCCTACTGTATAAATCTCGTGCTGGAGGTTATTGGTGAGTAGTTATGTTACTAAGGAAAAAAATCACAAAAAATTTATATGCAACGGCACAACATGTCATTAGCTAAATGAGAAAACATTGTGATCGAGAGCTCATCATGTTTGCTATTACGAGGTTTGCCACATCATATTTCACAATAGAGTCGATCCTGATGCAGCAATCAGGATTGAAGCAAATGGTGGCATAAGAGGAATGTTTATCGCCATCTTTTGCTAGGAATCTGACTAGGAGGTTTATAGTATCATTAGAAGTCAGAAATTTTGGGGGTTAAATGTAATGAAGTTGTTTGGGCTACCACTCCACTTGTGTAGGTACTGAATATGGTCAATGTTGAATTTAATTGACTTTTGAATATAGTCGATGTCGATCTTAAGCTATTCGTGGAATTCCTTTATTAGTTATTACTCTAAGAAAAATAAGCCATTGATGGAAATTGCAAATTCCGTGAAAAGGTTTGGGAGTGCATCCATCCCAACTTGGCAACCAGCTATACTATGAGGCAAGAAATTATATATTTATAATTCTACTTTATATTTTAGTTATTTTGTGATTTGTGTTAGTGAGTTTATATTTATATTAACACTATATGCATGCACTTTGTTAAACTTGGATTATTATTACAAAAAAAGTTAAGGCTGATGCTGATATCATAAAAAAAGTGATGTAACTGTATAGAGAGATTGGAACCTGATCAGCGGGTCCAACTTCGTATCATGAGAAAGGTGAGCTTTTATTAATGAGTTTTAAAGTCAAACATTATTGTTATTTAGTTAGTTGTAGTGTGTAAATTAACTTGAATTTTCTTTTTCATCTTTTTGAACATATGGATGCTCGAGACTATTTTGAGTCCAACACGGATAGAAAAACTATAGAAGAATTTGAGATATGTTTCTAACAAAATTCATGAGTTAGTATTTTCCAATGTAACTAGTATGTGTGTTTGTACTTCTAATTTTTAATCAACTAATGAGTTTTACTTCTTATTGCCCATGAGCAAAATGGTGACAGTTTTAGAGACTGTGTAACCCCCACTTACAAATGGTTGCAATGAGGATCTTAAACTACAGTTATTCTACCACTGAGTGTGAGAGAAATTGGAGTACATTCTCGTGGATCCATACTTCAAGGAGGAATAAGCTAAAGACAGAGAGGCTGCACAACTATTGGATGGTGGTGAGGAATAAAATGGTGGTGGGAGCACAATTGAGGAGGAAGCCCAAGGTGGTCAGTTACAAGATGAGAGAGAGAGAGACGTATAGCTATTGACAGCATAGCCCATCTGGAGATGACATATCTAGCAACTAAGCCAGCGACATAGCCAACTACCAATCCAAGGTGCAGACAAGTATGGTGCAGTTAGCGAGGGAGAGACCGCATGCCGAAGTGGGGGTGAGCATAAAGAAGGCTGGATGAGTCTTTGCAACTATGGCTTGGGGCCAATTTGATTGAGGTTCTGATCTGGCAAGGAAGCACAGGTGGGATAGAGACTACTCCCTCTATCTCACATTTAATTGGCAACCTCAACCTAATAGTATTACCCAGAAGCATCCCGATCCCCATTGACACTCCTACCATCTATACAGGGTGGCCAGCCCTAGTCGCCTCTGTACCCGAGCGCTGCGCTACCCAGCAGGTATCCTTGTCTCCCCCACCCCTCTTCTGGTTGTGCCATTACCAATCGCAGCCCAGCTGCCCCTGACCAAGAAGAATGATTATCTGGATGGCCACGATCCCGACTAGAAGGATTGCTCGGGGCCGTATTCTTATATTTTGTTGTATTTGATGATATATGTGATGAACTTGTATTTCTTGAACATTTACTCTATGAGCTTGTAATTCACAGCTTCTATTTCAGAGTCATTGTACACTTTTTTTTTTTGCACAATTTGTCTCTTTATAATATTAATTTGGCTTGATTATAAAAAAATTTCATTTAATTATAATCTATATGTTTTTCTGGAATTTTTCCTAAATTTATTTTTACTTTTTTCGAGCCATGGTGGACTTGCTCAGTATTCAGCTCAGACTTGCCTTAGTTAGTGAGCTCAGGCAGTGCCAGATTCCCTAGCACAAGCCAAGTTTTGAAACCTTGATTCATAGTGATGGAGTTCACAATTTTGATGTAACAAAGTGGTGGTTATCGGAGGTTGGAGCTTCCACAGTGATGTCCTATGCATGAATTGCATTTGAGCTTGGGTTTAGACAGAGGGAGGGCTTGAAGGCAAGGAATGAGGAGCAGGGGTGTGTGTTGTTTGTGCAGTTAAGGAAAGGAATTGGAGGCAAAGGCGCAAGGGGGAGAGAGAGAGAGAGAGAGTCAAATGGTACCTGGGACAATTGGGGATCTTCTCTTCTAGTGAAGCAGAGGCTACGTGGCAGATTGGAACCAATTCCTAAGCCAGGAGCAGGGATCGGGGTGCTCCTGGGTCACACTGCCATTTAGCCACTGCTTCGTAGCCAACTACCAAGCCAAGGTGCAGACAATTATAACGCAGTTCGTGAGGGAGAGATCCCATGCGGAAGTGGGAGTGATCATGAAGAAGGTTGGACGAGTCTTTGCAACCATGGCTTTTGAGGCCAGTTTGAATGATATTATAATCAGGCAGGGAAGCACATGTGGGATAAAGACTATTCCTCTAAGAAGAATTAGAGCTACGTTTGCAACTAAACTTCATGAGTTAATATTTTTCAATGTCATAATACGGTGGTTGTACTTCTAATTTTTAATCCACTGATGAATTTTACTTCTTATTGCCTTTCACTAAAATGATGGGAGTTATAGAGACCGCGTATTCCCCCACTTACAATTGATTACAATCAGGATCTTAAACCACACGTATTCTATTACAGTGTGTGCGAGACACTGGGATACATTCCCTTGGATCTATACTCCAAGGAGGAATAAGTTGAAGACACAGGTTGCACAACCTACTGCATGTCAATTACAATACCAAGGAAGAGGTACATAAGGAGAGAGCATAGTTAGTATAATCTGATCAAAAGGCCTTGCAGAGAAATGGTGGATGAGCTGGAGTAACTAGTAGTGAAAAGGAGGGTGGTTCCTAGAAGAAAGAGGTTTTACATGGGATTGACAACCTGGAAGTGAGGCAGTGAATTAGGAAGGGATGCATGAGGCACAAGTAGATGGTGGTGGGAGTAGGAGGCCCAAGGTGGTTGGTTACCAAGAGAGAGAGAGAGAGAGAGAGAACTTTTGGGAACATAGCGCAACTGGGGACGATATATCTACCAACTACGCCAACAACAGCCAACTACCAATCCAAGGTGCAGACAAGTATGGTGGGAGAGACCCCATGTCGAAGTGGAGGTAAGCATGAAGAAGGCTGGACAAGTCTTTGAAACTATGGCTTAAGGGCCGTTTGATTGAGGTTCCAATCTGGCAGGGAAGCAAAAGTTGGATAGAGACCACTCCCCCTATCTCACATGTTGACAATTACCCTCTCCCTGATAGTGTGGCCCCCAGGACCACCCCAATCCCATCTCTTGTATCTTCTTTGACAAAGAGGAGAGAGAGAGAGAGAGAGAGGGATGTTGAGGAGATGCCATGAAAAGTGGTTGAGAATGAGAGGGGTTAATGGTTTTGCAGAGGGCTGTGCTTTTGGGATGACCCTAGATAGGAAATATGCCATTAGAAGGAGAGGCCTTAGGTGAGAGCAAGAGGTGATGACCAGTTGTAAAGGTACACAGAAAGGATAGGTAAAGAAAAGCGTGGAAATAGGTGACCTGAGTTGCAGAGAAGGGATAAAATAGAGAAAGGCGTGGAGAGACGGGAGAGAACGGAAAAAGGGGTAGAGGTATGGGACGAGAGAGACTGCAAAAGGCATGGAAAGAAGGGATAGAGATTGATGTGGTGGGATGGATTGAAAAGGTCTAGAGAGGAGACAGAATGGTGTAAAGAGACGTTTCTTCCGTTATTTCAAAATCAAATAACATACCATAAAAAGGAAACATGTTAGAAAAGAGGGTTTTAAATTGAAGAAAAGTCATGTAGCTTTCTTCAATAAACCAACATAGAATCAAGGAATCCACTGGCCATTGAATGGAAAGATACCAGAAATTTTATAAAACTTCATGGTACCATTGAAGAATCCTCCAATTCAAATGGGGCCTACGGAAATACATGTTCACGATCCATAACGAAAATCAACAAAAGCCCAACTTCATGCCATTGATTACTTGCTTGGAGAAGAAAAATAGCGCTTCAACCCTGCAACTTAAAATAAGTTACAAAATGGGGTCCCTCCCTCTTGAATGCAGAGGGCAAAATACAATTGCATGCTCAAGAGATCAACTGTTTTACACAATGGGTGCGTAACGGACCACCTTTGCAACATATTAGCACTACCCATACTCTTACAACATAGGCATGCCTAGATACACCAAATAAAAAGAGCTCCTTGCAGAACTTCTTTTGCAAGCTCTTGTTATTAACCAATCGTGGCAAAACCCATCATCACTCTACTATACAGATTTGTCAAAGAACCTGAACAATTCCAAAAGTGCTTTATCTACCAAGTAGCTGGTGTGTGAGAGAGAGAGTTGAAAAGAGAAAAAGCTAAGTAGTTAGTTTCGGGGGAGGGAGACTGATGTCCAGGTTTTTAAGGCGACCACTGATCAGGGACCATGCGGAAGTAGGTCGACATGGCCTTTCTAAACCTCTTCTTGTATTGCTCGGGAGAAACTACAGTAGGAGCAGCATTTTTTGGACCCCCAAGAATACCGGAGGCCTTGACCCAAGTCTCGAAATGCTTGTCCCACGTGTACTGCCTCATGAAATCAATGATCCCCATCACCAGCTCCTTGCTCTCTTCATCGACCCCAACCAGCAATGAGTAATCCATTACATCTACAGACTGCCAAACCCAAACAGCATTTAGTTAATGATGCTTAGCACCTCTCCCTCTCCCTCTCTCTCTATACACACACACACACATACGAATCCACAAAATACACAGGATTAGCAGGTCAGGTGACTAGACCACACACACAAATGAATTATGTTAGCAGGCACCAAAAAAGAAGGCTTAAGAAGGATAATTATATAACTTGCTCAATAGCAAGATCTAAATACTGCTAAAACAACAGCTTTATTCCTTGTTTAGTATATAGTGAAGACTGTTCACATAAGCATAATTATTTTAATTACAACAACCCCAGCCCTGATTATAAATAGTTTCTAGGCAAGCACCCTATTGTCAATTATCAGGGGCCATGACTACAGTTACTCAGAAAGTAAGGCCTAGGATTATGAAGCCATCAATCCCAATGAAATGTCAAATGCCTCATGATTGTCCACATCAGCACTTAGGGGGTGTTAGGATGTACCGACAATTTCGCTGTTTCAATAAAACTAATCCTGATAATGAGTTATATGTCATTTGGTATGTCTAGCATAAAATATCTGAGATAAACTTATGACACTTTCTAAGCTCTCTTTTAAAAGTTGTTTGTAATTTACTCAATATAACTTTAGGGCGTGGTTTGTATAAGGTTGCAACCTTAAACAACCAAATTAAGGCGACCTCCAAATTTTATCATAAACATAATTTTGGTGTCAAAAATTCTTAGGATGGCTTGAGAATCCATTTCATCTATAAATTATAAAATCGTAAAACTCCAAAAATGGTTCAAATCAAATAGATCTGTAAACACTTGAAAATCTTGAAAATGGACGGTCCAGATAATGTGTTGCAAGATACACTATTTTTTGGACTCGAAATCTTTTTTTCTTTTCATATTCATACATCTCCATGCTGTGAAGATCAGTTTGTGGGCTTTCCAACATCAACGCAACATTTTATGATGGATTGTTTAGGTGCACCTTAGTTCTACATTTTAAGGTTGCAACCCCACATAACTTTTTCCATAACTTTATTCTATCCGGCACTATTTGTCTAGGGCAGAGAATGAATGAAAAAGAACTCTCTCTACCTAGACATTAACCAAATCATATTATACATAATATAAGGTACTTGAACAAAGAGATGAGAAAATAATATCATGCAGAATATATTAATCCTACATGAGATAGTCTACTTTTAATAAATTTAACTATAGCACACACAGGCCATTAACAGATTATACTTTCTTGAAACAGATTAGGAAATTTATCAAAATACACCTAATCTTTTATTGATTTCACAGTTTACCCCTTTTCAACTATCCTAAATCATGAACATATGTATTTTTATGGGTATTTTCATATTAAATTAAAAGTTATGGGTAAAATGTTAAGTAGTTGATCTCGCGTGCATTTTGATAAATTTCCCAGAAACAATTGAACTTGGAAAATATTACAAACTAAAATTACTCAAAAATAATTTGCAATAGGGGGCAGATTCACGTAATTAAAAAAAACAAAAAAGAAATTAATTCAAAGCATTGGTGTCCACTTTAGAGTCACCAAATGACTATCTTATGAAAAAACAAAAATGGATTTTGAGTTCCTTAACACCTAGTTCTAACCATCCAAAAATTGGATAGTCTTTGTTTAAGCTTAGGATGTTATCTTTTTTGGGCACATACAGGGAAAAGTATACAATAAAACCATTTATAGAAGGTCACAATCCCCCGTAGGCATTGGATGTAAAATTGGGCAGCTGGGCTTGTGCCATTGACTGACTTAGGCTTGAGGTTCAAAATAAAAATTTTTGAACTTTGTTACACATGTTAAGTTATAGAATTTTGCATCTAATGGCTAGGGGAGATTGTGACCTCCTGGCGCTAAAAGTAAATGGTCTAATGCAGTACAATCTTGACATATAGAGTGCGCATCTTTATTTTTACCTCAGGTAGCTTGCTAGATTGAGGAGGTTAAAGTAAATAGACAATGTGCTGCAGCAAGAGCATATGACCTTTTCGCTATATAGTGTGCTCCCATGGGAGTATGCTATAAACAATAAAGACAAACACACATATGAAGTGGGTACTAGGCTACAATCAAAGAAATATGCTTGACCTTGTCTTTTTTACCAGTAAAATAAATAAATAAATAAAGTGAGAGAGATAAGAAGTGGGACATTACAGTAAGAAACGATGTATCATTCCACACCGCTCTTTCTAAGTTGCGCTTGGCTTTGCTGCCCAAAAATATCGGCTTTGTCCTGAGCACCTCCAACAGATTCTGATCTAGCAGGACATTTCCGCTCCCTGTCTCAGGATTGTAACGAGAACGAGCAGAACCCTTGAGATCATAAACCCTTGACACATTCCTCCCATAAAACAGATTCTCCATAACCATCAAGTCCATCCTCGATTCCTTACCACCCTTCAAATTCTTGACTGTTACCTACACTCAATAATGGAAAATGATTCCACATAATAAAAAAGAGTGAAGGTATATGGTAGTCCACTTTACCATAGAAAGCCACAGTCTGATGGGTTCACCACCATCCAATGAAACAAAGGACAGTGATGGAATGGCCATAAATAAAAACATTAAAAAACATAGAATGAAGATATAAAATCATCCACTTTGCTATGTAGTGCAATGAGTTCATCACCATCCAGTGAAATGATTGAGGGTGATGTAGAGGAAAAGGGAAGAAAAAGGGATACCTAAAAAGAGAAAGCACACAACATGCCAACAGACTTCTAGAAAACCATAGTACGTGGATCCACCAAACAATGGTAATAGTGATAAAGTAAGACCCTTGAGCATCAGTGTTGCATGGACACCATCAATGGTGTCGTGTTTAGCATGTGTTTCAGGTGTCTAGTACTTCGGCTTAAAAAACCAATATGGTTATGACACATCCATAAACCTTTTTATTTATAAACTTGTTTTATGCATAAATCATATAAAGAGTTCAAAAGAACAATAAATGAAATTAAAAAAATCAAAGACAATTTAAGAAAATAAATTTATTTTATACCTAAAAATAAAAATAAATGTATATGTCCTTTTATTTTTCAAAATGATGCTTTTTAAACCTTGTTAATAATAATACTTTGCATAATGTATTTGCAAGTTAAACATTTTCTATAGTTGTTTCGATTGAACCTTTTATATTTATCCTAGAAGGATGCAAGCTGAAATCTCTTCCAAGGCAGTTTACATTTCTAAAATTAGAAAACAAACGCGTTTAAACTTTAGGAATCAGATTTTTATTTTTGAGTGTGTGGCTATATTAACATTTGAGTCCTTGTGGGACGACATTTTTTGTGACATCCATGAGGGACAATATTAGTATATGACAATAATGCATGAATAAATATATGTATACTTTAAAAGGAGATTGTCTATATAAAGAGACCATTTATCTTTTGTACATGGAGCTCACAAACATTTGCTCACTAGACGTCAAATTGGATGGCTTGGGATGAGTTACGAAGTCTGAGAATTGTTTTTTTGGAACTTTGTGTCTATTCAACAACACTCGTACAACCACCCATTTTGAAATTTAAGGGACAAGGATGATTGTTACCTCCTTTCACAAAAGCCAATGGTCTCTTTGTATACAATGCCCTATAGAAGGGAGTGTTTTTTTCTTTCTTTTCTTTTTTTTTGAGGAAAAGGTAACTACTACTTTTAACATCCCATTAAAGGGTCATGGGTTCAAAACCAATGAATGTGAATAGCATGTTTATCAAAATTAATTGGGATATAGCGTAATTGTTATTACGACACATCTTATAACCATATCGGGACAGCATGTTGGCTCTAAATTTTTCAGAGATGTACAAACCCTTTGTTGGCCCAGTGTCTAGGGGTGTCAATACGTTTCTAAGCGCCGGTACATTTCTAAGTGCGACAAGAAGAAAACTGAGCTGCCACTGTAACATTTTAGAGCATATGACATGACCAAATAGTGGTTCAACTTTACATCGCTGTCCAACACATGAATGGACACTGATGAACTCAACGGACAACTGTTTACATAGTCCATTGGATTATCATCTACTTTCACAAAAGAAAGAAGCATGGACATAGTATTGACCAAGAGAAAGAAAATAAATATGCCAACCTGATAGATACCAAGGATCTTCGCCAAGCAAGTCGGGCTGCCTGTACTTATAGCATCAGAGAGATACTTGAAGTACTCAGGAGCGAACTCTTCAAATGACTCGAGCTCTGTCTTTGTGACTTGCTTAATTACAAACCTCTCATCCAGTGTCTTTGCAAAATAAACATTACTCTTCCCACCTTGTGCACTCCATCTCTTATTGCGACTAAGAGAGCGCAAAAAATCCATCTCATTATCGCAGCATTTCCTCCTCAAAGCGTCAAACTGCCTTGCAAAATAACAGGTAACCAAAAACCTTGCCTTTCCAGAAGGAAGTGAAGAATCATCACCAAATGTGACCTTGACATGAAGAGGAGATTTCCCCATATCAGACACTGGACTCCCCTTCAAAGATGATATCTCCTCAGACCCATAGCTTCTAGGGTGAACAAAATCGGTGTCAAGGGAGGTATCAGAGTGCCAAACTGACCCAAAAGAAGAATGGGTACCGATATGGCTTTCCTTAGAGCTTTCTATCTCATCAAGCTTATCGGATAACTGGTTCTCATATTCCTTTGTACAAAGCGCATAGGCTATAACACTCGTGGGTTCGCCATCATAAACAGCAATAACCACATCTTTTCGACTCGTTGCAGGCAATAGCAATCTCGCTCCATCAGTTACAATTCGTGAAATTGAAGAGATGACAGAGGGTGAATAACTGAACAGGAAATCAAATTTGTGGAAGGCTTCCAAGGAACCAGGGGATGCCCTCGAGAAAGATTTCAGGATTTTGGGTATTGGTTCCCAAACCAAGCTCCTGAAATCCCCTGAAGAATGGAATGACCTCGTCGAAGAGAGATGCAAGGCACTATGAAGGGGCCCTTTCTTACTCCTAGGGTGGAATTTTAGTGCAGAGTCAAAGGAATAAACTCTTACAGGCGACAAGATTTTGCGCTGAGAAATTTGGTCTTTCCCAACCGTGGGCCCAAGAGTGGCAGGACCAGTTCCATGCCCATTTGAGGCTCCTTGGGTAACTATTTGTCCTTCTCCAGTCCAGGCCAAATCTATCTTATCAGAAAGATTCGAAGCAAATGATGAAAGGGGCTCCAAAGTTGTATTTACAACAATGCCCTTCCCTTCCAATGTTCCTGTTGGACTTGAATTAGAGTCCAATATTGCAATCTGAGTGGAACAATAAGAAGGTCCCTTAAGATCCACTGTGCCCATAGTATCCCTAGAAGTTGGCAGTGATCCAACTGTGTTAATCAAGTCCTTCATCTCCTCAGATGGTTTTGGAAGTAGCAAGTTATCTTTAGGCTTCTCCAATGCGTTTGAAATCTTTGGACTACTTACTTCTGATGAAATACCAGGCTTGTTATCTCTACAAGGCACCTCCGTTTCCACTGTATCTTTTAACCTTGTCTCACTGGTATTTCCATTGAGACTTGAAGCAGACCCAGACTTACTTTTCACAGATAAAGAGTGCAAGAGACAGATCCGACGGTCCCACATGTAAGAATCGATCAGAAGACAACGCCTCAGATGATTGAGCTCCAAAACCTCTGGAACTGGCTGCATAGTTTTACAGATCTCGACTGCTCCCTTATATAAGAATGCCTGTTAAAGTGTAAATTAACTGTCAGACTTTTATAGATGTTTGCATATCAAAATATGAAATGTACAAACATGTCGAAAATCAAATTATTATGCATAAAATAGATTATATGAGCCTTACCATGTATTCGCCCCTTTCCTTTATCAGCAAATCTTTCAACTCATCTATATAATTATAGAACTCCATTACCTTGGTAGATTCATACCCACTTTCAAAAGCAGCAAATTCCTTCTCCATGCCATCGAGAGCATCAGAAACTTCTTCATAAAGGAATTCAATTTTATCTATAACCTGTATATATATAGAGAGAGAGAGGTTACTGCTCCAACTCTAAACGAAGTTATAAATCAAGAACAATCACGAGTCACCCCAAAGGTCCCAATTATGTAGCTAATATATCCTATCAGCGTACCTCTGCAGCCTCCTTTTTGGCCCAGTCCTGTCTAACCACACTGTTGAATTCCAGCACAGAAGGTGGTAGATGGACAGAAAGAATATCAATTGGAGAATAACGAAAAAATGCAACCATGCTCCCAAACCTGTATAAGATAAGGACCAGATCTTCCATTACAAAATGAGGAAGAAATCACCAACACAAATGAAAGCCTCAAACTGCAAAGAATGGCACAACTCACCCATAAAACCTGAGGCAATCCCTCTGTAAGGAATGACCACAACTTGCAATGCGATTAGCGGCAGCATGATTTGAAAAGCTAAGCTCCAAGAATTTCCCAAAAGACAAACCCCATGCAGCATCAGACATAACCACTCTTCTTGTTGCTTGAGGAACACCATCTTTGTGTGCACATTTGAGGCACCGATGCCACATCCATATTTTCCCATCACGCTCTCCAGGGAGCTTCAAAGAGGGCAAATGCTTGACACATATTGTGAGACTTCCTTGCTGGTGGGTATAACAGCGAATATGAGCATCAGCTGGTTCGTTACAAGATCGGCAGCATGAAGACTGATACACAAATAGAGTGATCTCAATATCCCCAAAATATGAAAAATAAAACACTACTAGATTAAAGAGAAGAGATGGGGAACTACAGCATGCACATCATGTGAATACTGTGAAACACCTAGGTATGAACACTGTAGATTATCATGATAGTGGATGAAGATGAACCATAGTTCAGATATTTCACACACTTAGGTGTAATTCTCGGCTTCTCCACCGTCCATCTTAAAAATGGATGGTGGATGCCCCACCTGTCCATAGTAGAACACAGCTATATGAATCGTCTACTTTCAATGATAAATCAGAATAAATAACACAGCAGAACCACTTCAGTCCCCAAGCAAGCAGTGATCAATTACACCCAAAAAGGAAAAGAAGAATGAGAGGTGAAAAAAGAGAAGTATCATATAATCCAACGGACCATGACAAAAACACAGTCCATCGGATTGCTCTCCAATGAAATGACAGGTAGAGACAAAGAGTCTGGGACCATTATATGGGTAATTTCTTTTGCTGGTAGGTCCAATTCTCTTCAGACCATCTGTCATTTCCATGGACGCTGATGACAGGTTTTCCAGAATCAAACGGATTACACCATACTTTCCCATAGAATGATACCTGATCAAACAAATCATCACGGAGGTACCTCCCCAATGGCTTATCAAAGCTTCCATAAAACTTGATTCGGAAAAGCTGAGACCGTTCACATACTGTTCCCTTTAATACACAACGGCTTGACAATGAGACCAAGATACTCTGATGAGTGTTGCGAGAAGTTGGGAAATACTCAGTGGAGATCTCTTGGTCTAACAAAGAACCCTCCAAATCGTCATGTGATGATCCTATATCTGCATCATTCGGAATATCACATGGATGAACTCTTGCAAAGTCTAAAACCTTGGGAGAAGTACACAAAGGACCAGAATGCACAAGTTCACTTCCTGACTCATTTCCATCAAAATCAAAATTAGGACTTGGACTCCTCTCAACTTGAGCTGAATGGCACACTGGAGATTCAGGATGGGACATCACTAGATCAGTGTGTCCACTGAGGACCTCATATTTTCCCATCACTGCCTCACAAACAAAAGGGGTTGCAGAACTAAGAACATATGAAACAGATTTATCTATGTTGCTCAGCTTTTCTGGGATAGCAATTGGAGATTGGAAAGGAAGTTTTGGAATAGTTGCACCCTCATCTGCAAGGAAAGAGGTTTCAAGCGACAGGTGATAGGCTGCAAAGACTGCATATTGAAGCACTTTTTTCACCTTCTTTAGTTCTTCCTGAGAACCCCCCCTCAGAAGGACCTGTAACATTTTTTAATGGAAGAAACAATGTCATCAACTACAGACAATCAAATCTACAATATCTAATAGAAAGGTTTAGCATAGGCAATTACAGTTGGATTATTAGCCAACCCCAAATAATTGGGATATGGCTTGGATGATGATGAATTACAGTTGGATTATTCTTTCGTTGGAGCACTATATCCATCCTCACCGGTAACTATCATGTAACAACTAAGCCTATGATATATTGCAATTTTATTGATATCAAATGCCGCAGCATCACAAATCCCAAAAAGTTAAAGAGATCTGAGATTCACAAGTATGATCAAGGACTTCGTCCAATGAAGCCAGTAAAATTCCACTAGGTTTATTTTATGCATGTGATTTATATAAGGTGTCAACCCAGTAAAATTCCACTAGGTCCACATTGGTAAAATATGCAGTTTCGGTGCCGAGAACCCTTAATCTGAAAAATCTATTTTCACCCTTAATTATGAAATTAAGCTAAAAAAAAAGGTATAGATCAAGCAGATCTATACACTCATAAAAATTTTGAGATGGACGGTCTAAATGATGTATTACAAGATGCACTACTTTTAGTACTTTAAATCCTTTTTTATACATATACATATTTCTTGAGGTCAAGATGATTTAATTCTAGGATCTTTTGATGTCGGACCAAACTATTTGGGTAGATTTTCTAGGTGCACTTACTTCTACAGTATAAAGCTGACACGCTATACAAACTTTTTCCTTAGCTTATTCACATATGGTACCTAATTTTTACAATAGATGTTCCTATGACCTTTAACAAACTTGTCCAAAACTTCAATTTGAACTTACAGAGCATACTGATTTTCTATTGAAAGAATACTATTGATTAACTTTATTGAAATAGGGACAGCGTTCAAATTAGCATAATACTGTTTCCAACAAGGCAGGAAACAAAATCCAAAGCAATAGGCTTCATAACAACCATGGCAAAGATCATGGAAGTTAATCAGTGACATCGTTAGCTTCCTCAGAACATGCGCAAGAGAGTTTTAATGAGGAAGACATCCATGAAATCACCTCAAGAACATCTGCTGGACTCCAAGGCTACATTGAAACAATGGTTCCCCATTTAACATTTGGCAAGTCACCTTGTCCGATCAATGGCTCCGAGGGGGAGAATACATGAATTAGTAACTTTGACCATTCCCCATGGATACATAATTGCATATACTGGAGTTTCAAGAAAGAAACATCACATAATGGTCAAATGCGTATTTTCCGTAAGTAGGAATTCATCCTTTGTTCAAGCCCAAGAAAATGCATCACAAATGCATCCTTCATTATCAAGGGATACACAGACAGAGTTACTTTCACACTAGAATCATCCCTGTGCTTCCCATCCTCGAGGACTCACAGGTGATCATACATCGCACTATTATTACACCCTTCTTTTGGGTGGTTGTTTTTCCCTGACCTTTATGAGTCTCACTTTCATAAAGGTAAAGGAGAAAGGCACAAGATTTACTGTTCCATTGGACCACTTTCCAAATAACTCATTGACAACTATTGTTAATCAAGTAATGGCTATTCAATGAGCATTATTCTCATCTTTTATTACACCATTCTTGTGATTTTCTTATGCATTTATTTCATCTTCCTGATTTTCTTGAACCTTCCAATTAGTTAGCACTAGGCCACAATTTGGGCATATATTTTGTGGCATGAGGATTCCATTGAACCCATCTCTTTTAGGGAAAAGAATCAGCTAGAAGATGGCAAGGCACTCAACAACTCAAAAATGAAAGACAGGATGCCAGAAGATCTTAAATTGAACTTATCTTCCCCATATTGCATCTGAGGAGGAGTAGTCTCATCAAACTCAAGTTACTCAACATCTCTCACGATTAGGAAGAGTCAATGACGTACACACATGAATAGCATGTATAAATGAATGCATGTGAATGTTTATGAAGACAAACATGAACATAATAGGGGAAAAGAGAGAGAGAGAGAGAGAGAGAGAGAGAGAGAGAGAGAGAGAGAGAGAGAGAGAGTAGTAGTAGACGTAGTAGTACGTACGTAGTAGTAGTAGTACGTAGTACGTACGTACGTACGTAACTAACGTAACTAACGTAACGTAACTAACGTAACTAACGTAACGTAACGTAACGTACGTACGTA
>NW_006497952.1:1450284-1460984 GCF_000471905.2 Amborella trichopoda
AGGTAGAGAGAGAGAGAGTATTATACACATGCATGGATGGTTTGAAGAAGTCAACTCCCATATCAAACACAAAAATTTGCCATGTGGAACTATGACACATTCTAGGAATCGAGCTAAAAAATCCATGTCCAAAACTTCAAAGAAAAAAGTGAAATCACCAAAAAATATCAATGTCACAGCTGTATCATGTACAAGCATTATAGGCCTGAAAACCCTACTAAAAAATATAAGCACAGATTTCATATCCAGGCATGTCCTACGAAATCCAAGAAGTAGCATCTACAGCTGCTTGAGCTCCTGCTTAGTACGGCTCTTACACATTTCCGTTTCTACAATTACCAGTCTATATGATTATTTTGGTTCTACTATCTATTGCCAATAGATCAACACTATGAAGATCATAAGAATCAAGAATAGATACCCCATATTTAAATCATTTTTTCAACAGTTAGGGATGTAATAAAACATAAACATATGACACTGGGTGTGTCTGCAGGCTGGATGTCATTTGTGGAATCTATTGCACAAAACAAGAAGAAAATTCAATAATACTTTATTAAGAAATATTGAGGAAAATTTAAAATTTTTTAAATGGAAAAAATAAAATAAAAAAGAATAAATTTATTTTACAAGTAAATTGAAGCGTGAAATTTACAACGAAATTAAAGGAACAATGAAACAAAAGAAGGAGAACCTCAAACCTATAAACTGCATTAATCAATTTAAACATTATGATTTTTTCATGATTAAGAGAAACAGCAAAAATATACACATTACATTTAAGAAAGCCAAATTTATCATAAAGAAAACTAATGGTATATTTGACAGTTTCAAATGGTTTGGCAACTTCTAACAAAGATCAAGGACAAGAAGCAGAAAAAAAGAACTTCACTAAAATTACTCTTAAGTAATTTCGCCATTACTGATGATCAAGGGGAAAGAGAGCACAGAAACTAATTTAAAATGGCAAATAAGAATTTCATGAGCACATGGATTTTCCTATATAATTCCTATTTCTCTTAAATTTAGAACCAGTGTTTTAAAAGTCTGACTCAGCTAAGGGCATACCAGGCTCAATATTGAGTTACGGACTCAACACGAGCTAGTCTTATTAAGACTCAGCCAAGTCTATTGATAGAACATTCTAAAAAGGTTTGACTTACGCGAGTTTCATCATAAGGCAACACACTAGCTGAGGTGCCAAGGTAATTCAACTCAGGTGAGTCCTGGGTCGAATAAATGAGTTTAAAAACTCCGTGTAGAACACATTTCCCATTCATTAGGAAACATGAATACCATAGAATGAGACATGGCCTCTCTTTTCCTGTTTCCTGATAATTTTGTTCCCCCGTGGATTTCACTGTAGTTTCCAGAAATTCTAAGAAGCTTCTTAACACTTTCACTTCTGAAGTGTTAAATGGAAATTCCTATTCCACCTTTTATGGATACTATGCACAAATCAAAAGTAACAATATGCCATACGTAGATTTGACACGAAGAACTAAGAAAACTGCAGTGAAAATGCAAGAGCTTTATCCATAAACTAAGAAAACTAATTCAACTCTCCCAATTCACGGTAATTCCATTCTTTTGAGCCCAGAACATGTAAACATGAAATTGAGTCATGATTTCAATGTAACAAACAAAGTGAAATTTTGCAGTATCTTAGTCCATGAGATTCCAAACAATTCACAAGCAGAACAAAACATTGTGCCTTGCAGTTTAACTTCAAGACTTTATTAGTCAGTCATGATTAATGTTCAAAGAAAGTTTAATTTAGAGCCACCAACCAGAAAAACATTTAAGTCCCCAAGTAAGCCATCCTGGGTAAATATTCGGATGCAAGCAAGTAAAATACTGGAGATGTCACATACCTTCAAAGCAGGTAGAGGGCCAGTCATATAACATGCATTAATTTCAGATCCACAAACGGAAGCATCCAGGTATGAATAGCAACAGATCATGGGTACCAACATAATACTGACAATTTCTACAAGACACTTCCTGAATCACAATTACATTGGCACTCCAAAGTTGATGTCACATACCTTCAAAGCAGGTAGAGGGCCAGTCATATAACATGCATTAATTTCAGATCCACAAACGGAAGCATACAGGCATGCATAGCAACAGATCATGGGTACCAACATAATACTGACAATTTCTGCAAGACACTTCATGAATCACAATTACATTGGCACTCCAAAGTTGTGGAAATATTACCGTGCATCCTAAACGCCTGGGACATCGCTCAAAAAACATTAAAGTTTTACTGGATCTCTTGGTGGGCTGACCAGCAACACGATCTTCTTCCACAAATCTTTCCAACCGAAAATTTTCACACTGACCCAACTTTGGGGAAGTAAGATTATCAATAGAAGGAACAATCTGAGCACCACTACACCTGGCTATTCGCTCCAATAGAGGCCTTTTAACATTTAACACTAGAGATATCTCCTTGGCCAACAAGAATTCTTGGGCATAGTGTGATACACTTTTCTCTACCAATAGCACATTTGGCCGATGCGCCTCGATCTTTGCAACAACCATCTTGAGATGATCTATCTCCTGCCAAAACCATAAGTGAAGGCACAAATAGTAACCATATTGGTAAAACTGTAAGGAGAGAAAAAGCAAATAACATAAACATTCAAGAACTTCACCTGCTGCAGTAAGGCATCGAAAGAAGCTAACTGATTTGCAACTCTTTGATACTCCAATGCTCCACCCAAGAGAAGTAACCTAGGATTCTTGTATTGCGATGTCATTCGCTTGTGCTTTATATTCTTTGTGCAAACAACCCCCTTAATGAAAGTGCTGCCAAAACAAATTTCCATGACTTTAGTTTTTTACATATGCAAAGAAAAAGGACCACCTACAAATGCTGTTGCCAAAAATCATTCAACCCCATACCTTTCACTGGGCTTCCCGCATGCTATGCACTTGATTTTCACATACCCACCAGGATCCATGCTTCCTCCCCTCTTAGTGTCTGGTTTCACAAAATTGGCAGCTTGCCATGCTAGTGCAGTAAGTATCTCTAGCCAACTCTCTTTGTCATCCTCATTCCCCACAAAAATCCCATCTCCCCTTAACAATTGTGCTACAAGAGCCCTATAGTGTCCATGAACGACTGCTCTAAGTGGTTCTTGGAGCTCTTCACTTGGTTTCTCTTTGGTTCGGAAAGTATTGCCACTGAAACTACTTGACGAGAATCGCAATCCCATGTCCCCCACATCATCATCATCCTCATCATCATATTCAAAGATGCTGCTTTCAACCTCATCCCCTTCATCCTCAGGGGGAGGAGGAAACCAAATAAGGCCATTGTTCTCAAAATCCAAAGGTTGGTGACCTTCCTTTTGAGATTCATGCCGATAAACAGGGGATGCATCAGTGCAATCATCAAGATCTTCAGTCTCTGTCTCACTCCTCCTAAACATATCTCGCTCCATAAGAGCATCATTTTGTGACCTTGCGGTCCCGCCTTGGTCATTTTTCACAGAAGATTCAGCTCCATCAGGACTACTAATTATAGTGGGGCTGTTCCAAGGACTAGATGCTCCTGACTTGAAGTTGTACAACTCGTGTCTGACAAACGTACTTTCGCCATCTATATCAGAAAATTCTTGGCAGCATTCATTTGATGGGCTCAAGTGACTCTTCTTGGTTGCCTCCCCATCCTTAAAATAACATTCTTCATCCCAGTCACTTCTGCAAACATTTAAGACGGAAAAATACTCATTTGAGCTTATTCAAACATAAAGCATGCAATCAAAGAAAATGATTCCCATTCAGAAAACCATGCAGCAACAGATAAACACCTTCCTGTTTGATTAATTATACAACAACAACAAATTTGCAGGAGGATTTATAGTGATAGATATTATGATTCATGAATGGGTGTCAGGGTGTGCGTGTAGTTAAAAGCATGGATGTGTGTAGAACTTAATAACTATGGTCACATCAACTGGAGGTTATTGGAGCACTGTTGCATTCTACTACTCAAAGGCTAAAAGAGATAAAACAAATAAATTACCCTAGATCCTATTAATGATAATATTTTAACAATTTCCCCTGAAATTTAACAATAAGTCTCAAAATAAATGGTGGCTTCCATCAAAAGTTTGAAACTGAATCTAATTTTTTGAAATTTAGTATACTTCTTGAGTGTCTTGCACAGTTTTTTTGACAAATAGCATACCCAGATTTGGTGATGCTCTTTGAAATTTTCCATAACTATAAAAACTCTGCATAATCTAGTTTACATAGTAATCATCTCATTACTTACCTACTAGAACGGCAGCCAATGGAGAGCCGAGACAAACGGTTCGAAGCCGAAATGACACTACTCCCAAGCCCTGATTGAGGAGAATCACACTTCCCTTCAAGAAACCGATCAAAGCCATCAACAGAGGAGGCATCCACAATCTTTTGGCCAGACCCATTTCGACCAAACACCAAGTTCTCATCAGAACCACCAGAAGATGATCCACTTTGACCAAACACCAAGTTCTCATCAGAACCACAATTAGCAGAAGAACTATCAAAATTATCACCATCCAAACTCACCAAAGGGGGCAGATTATTCTGCCCAGAAGCCATAGGGTGGTGTTTCTCTGCATAATCTAGAGACTGACTACAAAAGTTACATGCCCTAATCCTCTCTGCATCTTCAGGGCTAATTCTCATACCCTCCAATTCACTACAGTTCATATAATCCTCATTTGGCATTGAAAATTCCCTAGAAACACTATAAAGATCACTACTCCAGGGGATCCAATCTGTCACTCTTTCTATAAGATCAGAGAACGAATTGTCAATTATTCCCATAGACCAATTTGCCTCGCTCATAAGAAGCAGGCGCCTATTGATCTGACTGAAAATCAGTCCTTAAATTACTGTAAAATTAAGAAAGAAGGTAATAAAATGAAAGGGAATTTGAAATATTCCTCCAAAGCACTCCCACCCAAGATAAAAATGATTGGGGGTTATAGGACTGTTTGTGAACTGTAATTCAAAGATTAGGGTAACAACAAAGCAAACCCAGTTGATACATATGAGAACAACTATGACAGAAGCAAAAAGAATACTAAAGCTCAGATCCACAAAGTATGAGAAGTAAATGATACAATGAGGAGAATAACAAAGAAAACGCGAAAGCTACATATAACAACAGAAACAACACTGAAAAAAAACCCAGAGTTTTTTAGATCAAAATGGGGTATAAAGTTTCAAGAACAAATGAAATTACAATCTTCCTGAGAAACCCAAAATATCTCAAGGAAGCAAGTCAACACAGAGTCCAAGCACTATATACACTTTCAGAGAAACGAAAACAATAGAAAACCCAACTATCCAATCCCCAAATCATCAATAAATTAACCCAGCACAAGAATAAGTAGACCAAAAAAATCCCACCAAAAAGCAGAGAAGAAATCTCAGAGTTGATTAGAAGAACAAAGAGAAAAGCTCAGAAGAATCAGAAACATGGCGATTTCGCATCTATGAGAGAGAAGAGAGAGACAACTCATCTGGGAGTCCATGGAATAGAGAGAGAATCAAGAGGAGGAGGAGGAGCATGAAGAGAGAGAGGGGCTCTTTTCTCTGCATCTCGAAAATGGTGGGAATTGCTTTAGGGCGTGTTGAGGATCCCATACTTCTTGAAAAAGCTCACCCCGATGAATACTAATAATGTTTTCCATTATTCTTATTATTATTTTGCAGGGGGCTTACCCCTCTTTCTCTCTCTTTCCTTGTAGGAG
Source organism: Amborella trichopoda (assembly GCF_000471905.2). The sequence goes on from NW_006497952.1 coordinate 1,456,050, forward strand.
CAGTGTGAAGAGAGAGAGAGTGAGATGACATTAATCCAAAACCTCCCAATCTTTGCCTGAAAATCGCTTCGGCGCCCTAGATTCTCGTGAAATCCCTAAAACGCCCTTCCTCATTTTACTATGACCTAAGGGGTCTGGTTCGTATAGAGCCGAGGCTCTAACAATCAAAGTAAAGGCTACCTTCAAATAGTATCGAGAAATGTGATTTCAATACTGAAAATCTTTACGGTACAATCCAAAAATGCATTACAAGGTGCACTATTTTTAAAACTTGAAATTCATTTTTTTTAATATCCATGCATCTTGATGTCAAGATAATCAATTTAAAGATATTTGGACATCAAAACATCCTCTTCTAGTGAAATTTTTAAGGTAGGCTATGAGTTGATTGTTTAGAGCCTAGGCTCTATATAAACTTTTTCTATATATATATATATATAATTCAATGGGAAAGATAGGCCTCTACCCATTTTTTCAAATAGTTTAAGAGTTATTTTTCTAAAGTGTTAGTGGGGTAGTGTCGGTGAGAATGGATTCACAACGTGCTGATTGCAGTGTGGAGGTGCTACCACCACAACCCGTTTCCCTTTCCCATTCTCCTCCATTGTTAGTCAAGAAAACTAATGAGGTCCAAAGACTTAGAAATTCCGCGGTCTTGATCAGGAAGCATTGATTTGGATCGGGGTTCATTCCCTACTAAACCGGTTGGCTATCAAACGTTGAAACTGGGATTCAATCTGGATGGATTTGCTTGATTCCTTTAAGAAACTAGGCAAGTCTATCAAGGACTCTGGAGTGGTCTAATCATCCAGTTCCCACCTATTATTTTTAACCTTTTTTTATTTTATTTTTTATATATTTTTAAAGTAATATCAAAGAATTTGTCTGATTTGTAGGATTTTTTAATGGCTAATTCACCCAACCGGTTCGATTTTTGAAACACTGGCTTTGTTTACTTCTAGAATGTTTAGGTGGAGAATCTGGCGTATAACAACTACTAAGATTTTGTATTAAAGGTTTTCACTGGTGTTCTCCTATAATTGCTCGAGTTTGATTGTGACTGCAAGGAGGGTGATTGTTTTGATTGTTTGTTTCATTTAAACTTCTCTACCATTAACCATATATGCCAAAATTGAGATATCAAATAGTTGAGGTAAGGCTCAAATGATAATGATGATTAGGTGATTTGCATCACAATTGGTAGTTAAACTCATTGCAAAGGCGAGTCGGCCCCATGCCTATTGTTAAAAAAATATATATATAATAACACAATTTATTTTTTATACAAAGAGATCATAATCATTAATGACTATTAGATATGAAATTGAGTAGCAGGTGTTGTATTATTGGTTGGGCCTAAACGTCAAAATAAAATTTCTCAAATTTTGTTGCACATTTTTAAATCACTAGTAAACCTCAAGAGACTTCCAATTGCATTAAGAATAAAGACTTTTAAACTTTGAAGACATACAATTCAAATTGAAATAGAGGTACTGCGAGGCAGGCTTGATTTTATTAGGAAGTTGGACACGACCATTTCTTGGTGAGGTAGGTCTCCCCCCCCCCAAAGCAGAAAATGGGGTTGCTACTATGTCATTCCGCATTAACCTAACCAACTTGAATGAACAACAGCACGTGCCACTTTACTCAAACTGTTTGAACCCTAACAGGTTCATTTTTTAATGCTGCTTTCCATATTTTTTGCTTGTTCATTGCCCAGTGTGTGAAATGATTGTTGTTTATGGTGTAACATTTCCTGTGCTACTGAAACTTCAAACTGCCCTGCTTAGTATTAGACTTTAATTGCAGAGCAAGTCAATCTTTTTTCTTTTTTTTTTTGGAAAAGAAAAGCAACTCAATCTATCTAAATAAAATTAGTTTGCGTCGAAACATTTGATCTCAACATACCAACCAAACCTCTTTGATTAAGCTTGAACCGTCGTAAATATTTAGTGTCGTCATCACTCATCAACTTCTAAATATGGGATGGTACGACTCCCACGTGATGTGGATGCTTGAGGGGTGCATAATTATCAATGGTTTGGACTGAATCAGGCTATATCTAATGATGAAAAAATAATTTTTATTTTTATTTTAAATTTTTAGTTATTTTTCTGAAATTTAGTACACCCTATAAATTAATCTACCCTCAAAATTTAAGGCAAAAATAATTTTACAATGAAAAATTAATATTTTTAAAAAATCATTATTTGTCAGTTAGATATGACCTGATTCAATCTGAACTTTTAGCTAAGTACCTTGTGCACTTAGATAATCATTGTAGAGTGTATTTTGTCACATTAGAAATAATGCTTGAGATTGGACAATTATAGTAAAGTTGGGGTTGCTCTTACCATTTCTCTAAAGGGGTTTGGTAAGACGACACCATCCTCCAAAAGAAAAGGAGTGACATGTCAGGGTTTAGAAGAAACCGAGTATTCCATTATGGGGCTCAAAATCTCTTTTTTTTTTCATATTCATACATCTCGACATTGAGACGATCAATTAGAAAGCTTTTCAACATTAGAACAACCTTTTTAGATGATTTTTGAGGTGCCTCTTTAATTCTACATTTTAAGGTTGCAACCTTATTAAACTTTTTCCATGTTAGAAAACCCGCTAGATTTGGGGGAGGCACCAAAGTATTTAGTGAGTGATGAGAAGTCCATACTTATGGGCGGCGTATGACCGTTCTTCCCCTTCATTATTTAGTTGTGCGAAAAGATTTCCCACTCCAAAGGGAGAATACTATTCATCTATACTCATCTTTGGGAATATGACCGTTCTTCCCCTCTCTTACTTAGTTATGCCAAAAGATTTTTCTACTCTTATGGGACTATATACTATTCATTTACTCCCTTGGGAAAACTTTAGCCTTGGAGTATCTTTTAGATCCCAAAATTTGGGGATGTGATCTATACAACCTAGCAACCAACGTCAACGAAAGAAAGTTTAACTCTCACTCTCTATGCGCCTTAAAAAAAAAAAAGAGGCATCCCGAAATTGCATCGGAACCATCTAATTCTTGAAGGGAATAATCTAGATGTTCAAAAACTCAAATTTTTTTTTTTTTTTTGGAAATAATCATCTAGTTATAATTAAATGAATCTCAATATTTAAAATAAATAAAAAATCTTCCAAGTAAGTGCTTTGCTGGAGGAAATAAATGCACAGTATGATTTTACATTTTTTATTTTTCTAATTTCATATTGTATTGAAAAAAACGCTCATTTAATATTTTTATAAATATTTTTTTAGCTAAAATTTTCAGGAGAGGTGCCATGCCCCAAAACACACAAGAAAAAAAAATTATCACATACAGAAAATAAAATAGCAAAATGCCCCGCACATGTCATGGGTGTGGTTATATAATCGTTTTATAATTATACTTCTGGCTTCTATAGGTTTAAACATGATTTACGACACCTGTTTTATTGGGTTCAAATAATGTGATAATGGACAAGGTATAGTGAGCACATTTATTTGGTTCTTAAAACTTGATTTTTGTTATCAAAGTATAAGATAGTGGATTTAAGTTTCTGCAGGGTTAGCATGAGGCTTCCTCCTCATTAGAATATTATAACGCACCCTGACCAAATACATCATTTTGATTGATTAAGGACCAAAAAAAAATTGTTGTAGACCCTGTACATTCATTTTTGCTTAAGAAAACTAAATGAAACTCCAAATGTGGTGCACATTTGGAAAATGTGGTGCACATTTGGAAAATGTGGTGCACATTTGACTGTTTAGTATCACATCCAAGGTGGAGCATTTTTTTACTCCAATCCTTTATTTTAGGAACTTGTTCATACTTAAAATGATGGATTTGCAAATATCAGGGTCCTCAATGATCTAGAATATGGAGATATGAAGGATGCTACACTTTTCGCTAAGGCCCCAAAACCCTAAAAGCCCTAAGCAAACGGGTTGATGACAATGTGAAACCAAGATAAAATTAACCACAAACAATAACAAAATATAAAGAAAATATTGAAAAATAGAAACAAGGAATATACCAACATTTATCTAGTTCGTCATTAATGTGACGTCATCCATGGTCAAAGACGATAAATGATTTGGCTAGTACTCGTCAATTACTCATTGAGAAATCTTTTTCCCTATGTTAGAAACATATAAACACCTTATATAATATCTAAACGGTAACTTAATCCTAAATAATTGTAGCCATATAGTCAAGAGAAAGGTTTCTATATTTCTCCTATAGCATAGAAGATATATACTTCACCCCCCCTCCCCCCCCAATCTAGCCATCCAAGTTAGATCAAGCGAGCCTATGACCATTTGGTCTAGATCCGATTGCTCGGAGTATTTTTTGTTTACTTTTTTTTATACAAATTGTATGAATATAAAATTTGGTATGTGTCATCTTCTCAATGGGGTGCACCTATAAAAATATTAAAAATAAAATTTTGATAAAATATAATGACCAAAATACCTTTTGAAATTTTCAGGAGTATTTTAGTTATTTTATTTTATTGAGAATATTGTTTTTATATTTTTTTGCAAGTGCCAGTTTAAGAGAGGAGTGGACTCCCAAAATTTGGTGTCAAAATATTTTGTAGAAAAAATTAAAATAAAAATAGTGTAGAAATGTAACACTGTGAATGGAGCCATCTCAGCCATCCATTTAGAATGGACGGTTGGATAGGGAGAAGTATATAAGTTTTATGCAGTAAGGGAAGCATAAAAAGCTTGCCCTATAGTCAAAATATCCTTATAAGTGCCCCACGTTTTTGAATTGGGTGCTCTGACGCTGAACCCCAACCAAGAGGGCCACTAGCCCTCCAACAAGAATTGACACCATACCCCACAAATCAGATCCAAGGAACCAGAGGTCCAATAACAAACACATAATAGAGATTAGGTTACCAATAGAATTCAAAACAAAACATAACTATAGATAACAAAGCT
>NW_006497952.1:1461118-1475295 GCF_000471905.2 Amborella trichopoda
GTGATATTCTCTGGTTCTGACTTTCCTGGTATTTCTTTCAGCTTGAGTTTTCTACTACTTAAATGTGCTTATATCCCCTTTTTATTCACCATGTAGATCCACACCTTTTTTGAAAAATCAAGGAAGAAGACAAAATACATAAATCCTCCTTTAAAAGAAAATTCTATGAGACCGTAAACATATAAATAACTAAAAAATGTATGTTGTGCTATAAAAAAGTGTGCTAAACTTCACTCTAAGATTGCTTTCATAAACACAATGCTCATAAAAGCCTAACATGCAGTTCTCCACGGCTTCGATTTTCACTCGTGTGCCTTAGATACGTATGCCACAATTGACTTAAATGTGCATCACAATTATCGTATGTGAAAATGATTGATCTATATATAACAATGCAGTCATACAACATCCATCACCCTTCATCACAATCATGACACTTTTTCAAATTCTCATGACTCCACCTCATCCACATATTTTTAATGATGAAAGAACCTAAAGAGTTCTTAAAAACTGGAACATATTTTACATTGGTCAGTGTTCAAATAACTCCATCATACATCTTAATGCTAACAGCCCCTACACTAACAATTTTACAAATAGCACCATTCCCCATTAAGATTTAGTGACCATCAATACTCATGTATGTGGTGAATCAGCACTGATGAGGGTACATAGATGGCACATATAGTAGGGATGCCATAAATCAGAATCCACAATTATTTTAAGCAATAAAAATTTATTGAGACTAACAAAAATAGTATTTATTCCCTTATCCAAGCATTTATAAAAAATACAATTATAATTGAGGCTATATTCTCCTTCACATTGAGCTTTAGACAATCCCTCTTCACATACCATTTCTTTTTATACTTAGGTGTTGAATATTCTACATATGTCATTGATTTTGATATGGATGTACTCTGGTTTTCGTAAACTCTCCTTTTTATCTCCACAATCCTCCCTCTAGCCACCAAACCTCTTCATGTGGCTGAGCATTATTTTATTACTTCCTTAAATCATCTCAGAGAAGAGTTGAAATCATATCATTTAAAACTACGGCATCCTTTCCATGAGTAAAATCATGACAAGATGCTAATAAGGTTGAGGAAGTGAGAATAAAGTGATCTTTCACCTCAATATGTGTGCTTAGTAATTGACATGTAGCTTAGTGAGCTTATTCAAATGCTCTAAAATCATACCCACATTCATCTACAAGGTCTACAAGCGCTCTTCAATTAAAGATCAATTTGCGAGGGATTTCAACATGAGAAGAGTTTAAAGCTTAGTCCAAAGCTTTGGTATCGAGTACTCCTTGATATTATTATACAACATATCATTTGAAAGGACAATTGGATTGTGCTAATAGTCTTAGATCTAAATCTTCTCAATTCTCATCTAACATAACTCTGGCTTCTTGCTTTCCCTATAGACTTGAATAAGCAAGTTATGGATATTCACTTGGTAGATCCCAAACTTATTCCTCCCATCAAACTTCTCCACCTTGAACTTTGCTTTTGAAACCATTTCCCAAACTTGTTCCTCCCATCAAACTTCTCCACCTTGAACTTTGCTTTTGAAACCATCATAACCACTGCAACAACCTAACCTAGCTCTGACACTGGTTGTTGTGGAAACCCTAACTAGACAGCTCAATGACATTATGAAATCTTAGAGCATATTAATTACAAACAACAACAAACCTTTAAAAAAACAAATTGAGAGAGAAAAACAAAGAGAACACCAAGATTTATATAGTTTATCATTAATGTTACTACATCCATGGGTTAGATTTCATTATTGCAGTTCCAAAAAGTACAAGGAAACTATCTCTTTAAAAATAGCTCTACTTTAGATAAAAATACGTAAGGCCTTGTATAATATCTCAAATCTCACTTAACCCCAATTTATATACCCAAAATAACTGCATAATTCCCTTTAATTTTGGAGTAAGGGGATTCCACCCCTAAACCCCCACCAGGGGGACCACTAGCCTTCTCATATTTCCAGTCACAGGTTGAAGTTGGCCCCTGGCCTCATAATTAATGTGCATGAGTAGGAAGGTCTAGGATCAAATATATATTAGGTATAGTATTCCAATACAACTTAAAAGTTAAGATATAGCTTCACACAACAGACCTCCACTTTAACAATTACTTTGTAAGTTCTTAAAACCATTCTCATTTGTTTTGCGATAATTATTGTCATATTTAGTTGGAGGGTCGCTTTTTTAATTTTACCCCTCTGCTGAAAAGTTAGTACTCTTTAAAATAGTATTCCATTGGTTTGTAGGATAACTATGATTTAATATTTTTATTCTATGGCCATGGAACTTGGGATTTGATTTGGTCATCGAGATTTGATTTGGTGAGTGTTGGAAAAGAAAGGAGTTTTCATACACTACATCGCTTGGTGAGATATATGTACGATGGAGCACTAACTGGTGTATGAATAATTACTGAAGAGACTAGTGAGTATTTAGTGACAATAGGTCAACATCAAGGGTCAACATTGACCGCATACCTCTTTGTCTTACTTTGAACGACTTAACTAGGCACCTACAAGATGAGGTACCGTGGTACATGTTGTTCATAGATCAAATAGTTTTCATTGACGAGACCCGAAACAATGGCAACACAAAGTTAGAACTTTGGAGGGGTGCTCTAGAATCTAAAAGATTTTAAAATTAGCTGGACTAAGACATAATATATGGAATGTAAATTTAGTAATAATAGGAGTAGAGACGAGGAAGTAGTTAAGATTGACGGCCATTAAATACCAAAACGAATGCACTTTCGATATCTAGGGTCGATAATCTAAGAAAAATAGGGAGATTGGGAAATGTGTCTTACATAAAATTATAGTTGGGTGGGCAAAGTAGAGATGTGCAACAGGAATTTTATATGATTGCCGCATACTAATAAAGTTGAAGGGAAAAATCTATAAGACAACTATGAGACTAGCTTTGCTTAGGCAGTCAAAAAACAATATACCCATAGAATGAGTACAACAAAGATGAGGATGTTGAGATGGGTGAGTGACAAGACAAGAATGGTTCGAATTCAAAATGAATACATTCAAAAAAATTTAGGTGTGGCACTAATTGGTGATAAGATGAGAGATAATAGACTTAGATAGGCTGGCCATGTATGACATGTATCCAATACAACACCTGTTAGGAGGTACGAATTAGTTCAAATGAAAGGCTAAAAAAGTGCAAAAGGTAGGCCCAAAAGGATATGGTTAGAAGCAGTGAGAAAAGTTATGGGAACTTACGGCCTCACTAAAGGTATTGACTCTAAATAGAGCATAATAGTAGACCAAGATTTGTATAGTTGATCTCAATTAGTTGGGAAAGAGCTTTGATGACGACGACGACGACGACGATGATGATTCTATGGCCATGGAGTATTGGTGTTAAAATTATCTCATGTAGAGTATTTCCTAGAAAAAATAAGATATTTTAAATATATATATCTTGATAACAATTATTTTTTAAAAAATTAGATGTTTTTTAGCTAATGACTGAAGTAAAAAGTGCTTCTCTAGCCAACTCTAAAACACGTAAGTTTGAGGACTTTTTTTCATTCATAACTCTAAGAGGCATGTGATAGATAGGCATCTGTTTAGTTTCTTAATAAAAGCCACTAGTGGTTATTAGTTCATCATTAAACATAGTTCAATGCTCAACAAATGTAGTTGGGATTAGTTTTTTAGTTTGTTTGGTAACATGAGATAATATTTAATTATCCCTAATATCAATATCATAAGAAAAGATGATTTAGACAACAAATGATACTCTAATTGATTCCCCCTCAAAAGGCCAGCTTTAAGCCATTATGAAAGATCAAAACACTAGGTTTAAGAGCTGAAAAGAAATTTTATTTTTTAAAATTATTCACAATGTGGATAAAAGACAGATATAAAAAGTTGAGATAACAAATAAATTCTATTAACCGCATATGACTAGACTCCTTTTGCATACTACTTAATATACTCATGAGTATATGTAGTTTCTAATGTCAAGTTCCTAGTTTTTAGACCTACATTTTATTACATGTATATTTTTAAGCTAGATAAAAGGAGAAATTTTGGTTGGCAACGTTAGAAGCCATGGCTCAAATCTAACTAGTAAACAAGAAAGCCTAAATTAATAATTTCAAGTGTCAACCTCTATAATTATGAATCTGAAATGAAAATGGATGACAAGCCCTAGAATGGTGCATCTTGTTACACATTATCTAGACCGTCTATTTTTTTAAGTTTTTTATACACTTTTTAGAGTTCCAGTTTTTGAGCTCTAAATTTTACAATGAAGCACAAACATAGATTTTAAGGCCATCTCGAGGTTTCTAAAATACCAAAATTTGGCAGGCTATTAGGTTGATGCTTTGCTTTTTATTTTAAAAGGCATTAAGCTAACTGCACACCCTTTCTAGAACATCATGTAAAAACCAGTTCCCTTTATTTTATTTGTATTAGTATTTTAAGAAATATCAAAAGGGGTTGAAATCCCTGACAATGTCACTAAAAAAGTCAAAAGATTACAATTACACTTAAGAGTATGCTTTTAAATTCTATATCAATTAGGTACGTCCTAAAACATAAAGTTTCAAAATTCTCCGGTTACCTCTATTCAGTTTTAGGAAGCTAGAACAATTATGGGTATTTTGATCATTTTATCTCTAATTATCATTCGGCTAATGCTTCTTTGGGGTAAAATCATTAAAGACTCTAATTGTTGAGGCTTTCCAATACCAAACATGGGTAATTTGAAAATTTCTTAATATTTTTTGAGGATGCACTTAATTGATATAGAAATTTAAAAACAATAATACCCTCAAGTATAATCGTTCTTGACCGTTTTAGTGATATTATAAGGGGTATCAATCCCCTTTTTTTTGATAATTTACTCTCTTTTTTTTCTCAAGAGAAACACAAATTATGTTTTTGTATGTGCATTTCTCAATTTCTCAACCCTGGAGAGATGAGGTTCATGGCCATCCTTTGTTTGGGCCTAAAAGGCCAGTATGCTTCCAAGCTAAAAAACAACACATGCTTATCAGGTGGACACCAAAATAGTGCTTAGCCCATTAGGTCATAATCTCTTTCTCTCTCTCTCTATCTATCTATATCTCTACTTATTAATTTATAATCTCACTCTCTATCTCTCTCTTAGCCCATTCATTTATTATGTGAGCATGTTTGTCATTTCTATAGATATAAGCAATATTTTTTTGGTGTTAAATAAGAAACAGTTTATGGGTTAACTGTATGTGGGAGAGGCAAATAAATAAAAAATTTGGGAATTGAGGTTTGATAAGGGATAATCGTTGTGAGAGGCTTAAATTAACAATACTTTCTGATTAAAAAATAAATAAAAATTCTCTATCACAGAACATCTTGTAACTATCCATCCACTTGTGTGGTTATGTCGTTGAGCTTCATATGTCAAAACCAAGATATCTTTGTTTAGCTCTTGCTTTTCCTTTTTATAATACACCTTATTGAAAACAACTCGATGCATACACTTTGCTTTTGCCTTCTCTTTCTACTCAGGCCTTAGGATGTTACATATTTTAGGCATGTGCCATCCACCATTTGAACCATATTTACTTCTAAAGTTCTTTGAATAATGAAAATTTAGCTTTTGATTTCATCATTATGTTAGGGTTTTCTTTTTGTTTAATTCATTTTGTCTAAAGGTCGCAACGGTCCAGGCCCGGGCATGCCTTAGCCCGTGCCCGGCTCTTGTCCTCATAGGACCTAGCTAGGCAGGACAAAACCAATGAAAAAAAAAAAAAAGGCTTAGGCCGGCGCTCGGACCATAGTTTGGGGACCATGCACTACTTTTTTAGGGCCACGTCGACAGTGTGGGGCCGCCCGGCTCGTTGCAAACCCTAATTTTGTCATACCTAAACATCTCTCTCAGGAAGCACACGTGTCTAAAACTAATAGGAGGCGATGTCTCAAGGCTTCCCATTAAAAAAGACAGGGGTTGAGGGTATCATGGTCATTTGGGCAAGTGGAAAGATGAAGTGGTTTCTTTCATGACGCCTCAGCCACCCACATCCCTTTGGTCTTATTTCATTTCAATGACTCAAATCCACAGTGGAAAGTAAGAGAAAAGCATGGGCTGCCATGACCCAAAACCTTGTCATTCAAAGGATAAAGAGTGAGGAGAATCTCTCCTTTTTTTAATCAAACAAAGGGATGAAATAGCATCATACCATCCTTAATAATCCCTACCTTGTATTCATCCACTTTTTTTTATTTATTGTATGGGTATAAATAACTGAAAATGGCTATGCTTTAGCCAAACGCCTGCCTCATTCTCTCTACCTACTCTTAGCTCTTCTTCTCTCTATTACCTACTCTTAGGTTTTTATGGGGTAGGTGATGTTGGCCTGAGGACCAGAGGTGGGATGCAAATCACTTACAAACTGGGTGGGACCCATGTTGGCCCACACTGTTCCTTGACATTGAGATTGAGTAGAAGGATTTGTCTTTAAGAAACAATAGAGCTTGGATAATGGTTAAGCTTGTACTTTGCAATAAATATACTCAAAGTTCATATGTTTTGTTGAAAATATTTAGGTTATTTTCCACATTGGGGGCTTGTCAGTTTAGCCTCTAAATATAAGTTTGAGAACCTAAAAATTAAATTATAGTTACCTTTTCTCAAAAGAAAAAACGAATGATGTGCCCCTTTACCGAACCAGTGTCCTTTAATTTGTAATGTGTATATTATCCTTTTACATGAGCATATGAAGTTAAAGACCTACTTGGGAGCACTTTTCGGATATTGAAACTCTTGAATCCACATAAGAATCAACAGATGATTATTTTCAAAAAGATAGTTTGGTTTTGAATTATTCAATACTTTGATCTCACCATCTGAAGAGTTGAATGACCTTTTTCAACTTTGGGACGATATTTTTTTCTCATGCATATAGAATGTGTGAATTAGAATAATGTCTTTATCAAAACAAAGTGCTACGTCACTAACCCCCCCCCCCCTCTATCAGCCAAATCCGCCGCTGTACTTGATAAACCACATGGACCTCATTGTTCTAAGCCCAAAGGATTTCTTATTCATGCGGGAATATACTATCCATTTACTCCATCTGGTATAGCACGAATTACGAGTATCTTTTAGATATCAAATTTTGGGATGTAATATCTACAACCCATATATTTTTATCAATAAAAACAATTTGAAAATAAGTTCTCTATGTAATAAAAAAAAATAATATCTCAAGATTGAATAGAGACCGTCCAATTTTTGAAGAGCTAGAGATCTAGGTGTCACAAAACTCAAAATTCGAATTTTTTTTTGAAAATAATCATCTAGTAGTTCTTAGTTGCCAAAATTTTAGACTAAAATAATATTTCTAAGTGTGTATTTTTGCGTAAAGGAGTAGACGCATATTATGCTCCCACGGGAGCATAGTACACGCTCTTATTCTAAACCACCTTTCTGATAAATATCGAGTTACATCCACCTCGGAACTGCGAACTCACTTTTGGAATGAAGAATTTTATATTTGTGTGCTGACAAGCCCAATGTTAGGTGAGGAATTTCTCTTGAGAAAGTCCCTGTTTATTTTGAATTATTATCTTTTTGCAGTTTCATTAATATATATATATATATATATATATATTAGCTCAGCATATACATATGCTATATGCGTCGTAACGATTTGTTCCAAAAACAGTTTTCTTTGATATTCAAAATTACAATATTCTTGGGGACAATTATGGACCTCGATTGTGTTTTCCATGGAATCCTTGACTTTATCAACTGAATCAACTTTTTTTTATTGAGAAAGATCACATAAAGCTTCGATTTTCTTTAATTGAGAATGACTGTTGTTGTTGTTGTGGCCGTCTAGATTAGGGTCCTAGACCTTGGAAAGCTCTCTAGTTACATCAATATCATATCAATTAAAGAATTTTTGGCCTTTTTTTTTTTTTGGGATATCTAGGGTTTTTCCTATAATGATGCAACCTTTTTTTGGGGAGGATTAGTTGGGTTTTGACTAATGGACCACTAGTGAATTATGGTATCAGAAATCCAACAAAATACTCGTGATTATCAAATGCTCATAAACATGAATATTTGGAAATTCCATAGCAAGTAGGATTTACCTCAGATAGATATGTGATTTCCTTTTAAATATAACACCCTTTTCTACCGAGACCTTGATTTTCTGAAGAATCTTTTTAGATTTATTTGGAATAATAGCAGCCACGAACCTCAACAGAGTTCTTGATCCTAGTTCATCAAAAACATTCTTTTCAGTTCCCACTGTGGTCAAAAGTTAAAAATAAAATTATCTTCATGTTGCACGGGCACATGCTCAAAATTGTTGCCTCCTGTGCATGAACCCTAGACACTAGCACCGTACTATTATATCAAAGTAGTCCAAATTTGAGTACCAAGTTCCATGAACAAAACATTCTTGCGTGATTTAAGGCTTAAGTATAAGACATTCTCAAACTAGCCGTACTCGAACCGACCTCATAGTTGTTTTTCTCGAAAGGGGAGCTGGGCTTCATACACCATTTATGCTAGGCTTGGGAAGAGTCCTAACTTTGCCCTGTGTTTGATCGCTCTACTATTTGAATGTTTCAAAATAGATCGCTCGCTAGCAAAAACAACAAGAAAATCATACATAAGTAAGAAGTCTCAAGTAAGGCACATGATTTACCATATTGAAGCCTATTGAGGCGTATCTAGATTCTAAAACTCTAAAACATAAATAGATTACATGTGCACCCCTGTAAAGATAAGCAACACAGGCACCATTATGCAGGCAGGAGAATTCTTCTCTCAAGCTCATGTCGAAGATCTCAATCCGGTGGATCGCCTAGAAGGGAAGCTCCCATTACCTGACTATCATATATGCACATGATGCGGGTGGCCAATGTCAATGTTTTAGCTCTTATCTTGACCATGCCAGCCCACACAGAGCTATATATAAACCATCCACAAACCACATATAATGCGTGCTCTGGCTAAACCACATCCACTAGGCGCCTCTACCGACTTACATCGAGGGTTGATCCCTAACCCTCACTGCTATAATGGGGCTCCAAGCCATGCCCAATGGTTCTAGGGTTTTATTAACTCTATACGACACCAACCTCGAACATAACTCCATAAGCTCGGCAAGTCACTCAGGTCCCTTTCGGGTCCTACTTGATAAAGTGTATAGAGGATGAGTCTAAGGTACATGAAAACAAAATTTTTATTGATACAACTTGAATTACAATTTTAATTACACTTTGTTGATAAATTTCCAGCAGCATACATGGCTCCAAATCACTCAAGTAATTAAAAGGATCACATTATATAAGTCCTAATACAATTCCCCACTCAAATAGACACCATGGAGATTAAGGAAAGTACAATACAATTTCTCTCGAGTACAATCTCATCCACATACATACATACAACTCATGAATTGATACAAATACAAACATTTAAATGAACTCGATCTCCATTGACATAAACCAAAACCAAATATATGCTACTGGTCTAATGGCATGGGAAGCCAAAATAATAAATTTATCAAAGATACTCAGATTACCTCCATGGGATTTATTTACACACTAGGTTATGGCCTTCACTCGCTAATACAAGATACAAGGACCAAATTTAATCACAAAGGAAGCAAGCACCTATACAATTCTCAACCACACTTAAAGGTGCTAATCTCAAACATATCTCAATAATATAGGGCCTAAGACGACCATGAGAAAAGGATCCCCTCCAAGTTGCATGCAAGTGGCCGCAGTAGCATGTAGAAGGATCTCTCTTTCAATGCACTATTCTATTCTATTCTTCTCACAATATTTCCCATAAATAAAATTTTCTAAGACATGAACATGGAGGTTGTGGTTGCCACTCTACGTATCTCACTCTCATTAAAATTGTCAAAAGGCTTGAGAGGAATTAGGGCGTGGTGGGTTGTATGGTGATTTTATGTGATCAAATTTGAGCTTTAGATTAGGTCAAGGTGAGAGATGCTTATGATCCTAGGCTTAATCACCACCGCTCATAGCAATCATAGAAGCGTTGAGATTAAACACTATTATTACTAAATAAACCCTAATTATCTTCAAATTTCCCTTGGTTGAATTAAAGTTCATTTAAATTGAAAAACCATAATTTTAGAGGACATCATCAACTCACGCCATCTAATTCCAAAATCAACCGTTATGAAAATTCCCATGAAGGCCGTCTACGTGGGGCTTCGCACTCTCTTAATTCTCTCTCTAGCTTTATAAATTTTAATTATGATATATCTTTTTTCAAATATGTCATTTTCAAAGTTAGCTTGGTCACACATGTGCGTCATATTCTTTTACTAGTGTCAAATGGGAGATCGATACACTAATAAAAACCTTTTTGACTTCTAATATAATTGGATAATAGATCTATGAATTAAGGAAATAACTACATCTTCAATTTCACACATGTGAATACACAAACATGCCAAATGTACTTAAATCACAATCACACTTATTAAAGATAAGTGAGGCAACCAAATACCGCATATGGGCATGCCACCCCATGTTGGCTTGCATTCCCTCCACGTCATCCATGAGGAATAATGATGTGGCATCGATGTGGGGTTCATGTGGCATACATTGGCCACTTGTGTGCTACTCCCCCACACGTGTTGCCTGTCCTTGAATGGAATGTGTGCTACTCCCCTACATGTATTGCCTGTCCTTGAATGGAATTTGGTCATAGCAAATCTACAAACCATTTTAATAAAAACATTTGTCAAAATTCTAAAATATAACTAATTCATTCTCAATCATTTTCCATTATAATAACTTGATTTGATATCTAAAGGGATATAAATAAGAAAATTAGGATCCTTCAGGAGATTAATATAGATAATATGATACTCCACTAGGCCAGATTTGAAACTTTAATTCATTTTCTCAAATTGGGGCCAATGTCTCATAGTCTCTAGTAAGGGCATATTACTGGCTTATCAAAACCAACCCAATAGGTTTCATGGATCTTGGATTCAAAGCGGATTGCAGGTGTACCCCCAGGGACATGCATTCTTTTGGATGTGGGGGTCCTCTCTTTAAAACATGTGTATAGCTTTGATAAGCAGATCATATCTTGTCCGAGTGGCTTACGTTTGCATTTTACTATACACATGTGGGAAGAATCGAGGTCAAGGATTTTGGCTCATGTCATCTCTAAGCCTAGTCTTCTCACTCGTGCTTATTCTCAGATATTCCTCTATAATCAACAAATTCTCAGATTATTCTCACCTATGCCTTGGCTCACAGTCATGAGATGTTCTCGTACCAACCCTTACTAGAGGAGACTCTCAAACCTCTCAAGTTTTAGTTTAGGCCCTCCACATATGCCCCATAACTCGAAAATTTGGGACCATTTTGATCCCAGTTCAACCAAAAACAGGTAAGTTCAACGTTCTGGTTCATTTCCACTACGACCAAGAAATATACTGGAACGACTGAATCAAGACAATGAGAAGCTATAACTCCAACGCCAACCTTCTACTGGAGTAAAAAAACACATAAGAATAATAGTGTTAAGGCATTGAAAGCCCACGTAATTCCAACATAAATGATGAAAAAGAAGACCTATTGAGATGCTCTCAAGGGGGTCCTCCAATATAGTTCAAGATGTGTGTGTGGGTGTGGATGTGGGTTTGGGGGAGGAGTTATGCCTCTCTTTTCTCTCAATCTCTCTCTTGAAGATTTTCTAAATTCAAGGTGGGTGGCGTGCCTCTCTTATGGTTTTGATTTTCTCACTTCCTATTGTTACCATATAATGGGTGACAAGTAGTGAAGCTCATGAGAAAGCTAGGGTTGATTATGGGTAAATAGTGTTAGGACGAACAATTAACATAAATGAAGTCGGATGTCATAGGTATATATACATAGGATTATGATATGTGAAGCAAAAGATTCTTAGATAAAAATGAAGATAGAGAAGGCTTTAGGATCTGATGGTATTCCAATAGAGATTTGAAAGTGTATTGGAGAGATTGGCAAATTTTGGTTGACCAAGTTGTTCTATAAGATTTGGAGAATAAAGAAAGCACCAGACAAATAGAGAAAAAACATTGTAGTATATACTTACAAGAACAAAGGAGAACTATCGAGAAATCACATTTATGAGCCATACTATAAAGATGTATGAGAGAGTGATTAAGCAATGATTGTGACATGAAAAGGGTATATCACAAACTAAGTTCGTTTTTATGCCAGGAAGGTCAATAATTGAGGATATTTTCGTACTTAAGTAATTGATTGAGAAGTTTAGGGAGAAGAGAAAATACCTCTATATGGTCTTTATTAATTTAGAGAAAAAATAAGATAGTGTACATAGAGTGTTAATTTGGTGGGTATTGGGAATAAAAGGAGTATCTAGAAGCAATATTTTCATAGTAAGAGATATATACAATAGAGCGCTAACTAGTGTGAGGACAAGAACTAGAGAGGTGGTTTTTGGTGACAAAAAGACTATATCAAGGGTCATTGTTGAGCTCATATCTCTTTTCTTTTCTTTTTTTTGGTTATGAATGAGTTAAATAGGCATTTACATGATGAGGTACTGTGGTATATGTTATTTTTGCAGATAACATAACTTTGACTTATGAAATTAGAGATGACATCAATGCAAAGTTAGAACTTTAGAAAGATGCTACATAATGTAAAAGTTTTAAAATTAGCTAGGCTAGGAAAAAAATAAGACAAGAAACGAGGAACTAGTTACTATTAAGGGCCAAGAAGTATCTAAAAGAGATTATTTTTGATATCTTAGGTCGATAATCTATGAGAATTGAGAGATCGATGAAGATGTCATGCATATAATTAGAGTTCGGTAGACGAAGAAGAGATGTGTTTTTAGAGTCTTATGTGATCATTACATACCAATGAATCTGATGGGGAAGTTCTATAAGATGGCTGTAGAACCAACCATACTTTTTGGGAAGAAATGTTGGGTGATCAAGAAACAAAATATCTATAAAATGATTGCAGTTGAGATCGATAAGCGATAAATAATAGAAGGATAAAACTCTGAATGGATACACCTAAACTTATGGGTGGCTCTAAGAGGCAATAAGATACGGATAAGTAGACTTAGGTAGTCAGATCACGTGTAGATTCAACTTGGAACAACACTAGTTAGAGGGGCAATTTTGTTTAAGTGGAAGGCTTTAAAAGGCAAGGGGAGGACTAAAAAATATATGGATAGAAGTAATGAGAAGAGATAAGGTGAATTATAGCCTGATTGAGGGTGTAATCCTTGATAGAGTGGATAGCGGGACATGATTCGTGTAGCCGATCCAAAATAGTTGAGATAAGACTCAGATGATTATGATCATGAAGTACTAGTTTAAAAAAATTTCTCTAAAAAAAAAAAGAATAAACAAATTTTAATTGGTTATTCCAATTTACCAAGAATAAAAACATTATTCCTTGAATATATATAAAATAAGGAATCACTTTGTCAAAATTTTATAATTTTAAATATATTATCCCTCACTAACATTTGATTTGTAAACTACAATTTTAATGTAAAAAGAGAATTTTATCATTACTTTATCCTTTTCTAACATGTTTAATCTTTCTTTGCTTATTGTAATTTTGAAAAAGAAAACAAATTTTAAAATATTAGATATTTTAATTTTTGAACCTAAACACTTTCACTTTTCATTGATGATTCATTTTATTGCTCTTTCAAGAATACTACAATAGAAAGAAATGTTATTTTTCTGAAAAATTTTCATGCTTTAAAAATATCTTTTGATTATTTTTTAATTTTATTTTAACAATGTTAAAATACTACGTACAAATTTCATTGACCTTTCTAAGAAAATAAGTAATTAGGATACATCTTTTGATCCTTTCTTTTTTATTCCTTAAATAACGTTATATTTACTATCCAATTTTTTGCCATAGAAAAATATTTTCAACTAATATAAGTGTATCTATCAAAGGTTCTCTCGTATATTACAACACCTCGGTTTATAGTTAGTTCTAGATATTATTAAGAGGTTTACTCATTCTTTCTTATATACAGGTCGTCATTAGAATTAATTAATTTAGAATGTGTGCGTACAATGCATTAATATATTTTATATCCAGCGGCCCAAAAACTACATGATAAA
>NW_006497952.1:1484909-1498202 GCF_000471905.2 Amborella trichopoda
AATTTGTTTGTTATAAGTATCATATTCTTTATCTTGTTCATCATTCATTGGCATAGTACTAAAGTTTTCAAGTTCACCTTTACGAATTAGATTCTTGAAAAAATTAGTATCTCTAAATTCAATTATTGCATAAACTTAGTTCCAAGAATCGATAATCAATTGTGTGTATTATATAGACATGTCTATAGGGAGGCAAATAAAATAGCTAACTCTCTTGCTAAAGGGGGTGTAATCCCTTTTAAGTGTTTGATGTTCTTTTCCTTTGAGGTTGTTGTAACCTTCCATTACTCAATAAAATTAAATACTCCTAAAAAAACAAAAGTTGTATGAATTGATATGCTTTACTATTTTTCTGTATACCCCACAAATATACATCTAGAGGTTCTAGGTCCTTATTTGTTTCTTTTCAAATCAAGTAGCCTTTCATAGGCTAGGCATTCCTATACCATAAGAAGTTTAAATATGATTTTTCTATCAAACTATAATTCACATAAAGTTTTATCTACTTTCCTATATGACACTCTATTAACTATAAGACTTGCTGAAAGTATGGCTTCACCCCATAAATTCAAAAGTAAACTGGTATTTATTAACAATAAAGAAATCACTTTTACCAATGTTCTATTCTTTTTTTCAACTAAGTCATTTAGGTAAAAGATATAAGTAGCAATCACTTGATGCATTATCTGATTTTTTTCCACAAAAACAAGTCATTTGATGAATGTTCTCTACCCCTATCACCTCTTAGGATTTTTAATTTACCTATTAAATTAATTTTTAACTTCGATTTAATAAATTTTTAATTTTTTGAAATCTTCATCTTTATATCTTAGCAATTAAATATAATTATAAAGACATAAACCTTCTATGAAAACAAAAAATATCTTTTTTCTGCTCCCGTGAGTACTTTATTTAAACCACACCTATCACCATGTAGAAGCCCAAATAACTCAGTATAAACACACAACATAAATAGAAAATAATTTTATTTTCTTAGTAATCAAGCTTGAAATTCCATTACAAGGATATCCTATCTCAACAAATACACTAATTTTGGAAAATAATCTTATTAAAGACTATGGATATTTTGAAATTCTTATTAAATAAATAACCCCTCATCAAATTCCTTCTCGTATCGCGTACATGTAATAGATTTTTCAAAGTTAATATGTAGTCTTAACTAAAATTTAGTTCTATAGAAGCTTTACCAAGCATCTTTGCAACGGCTTAAGTTCCCCACACTAAGTTTTCTTCATTGGTTTATATATCTTAAAATACTACTGGTTGTTTGATATATGAATGGCAGCCATGATGTCTACCTACCAACTTTCCTCTTCGTTGTTCATACTCAATTTGGTGACCTTAGCCACCAAATTTTCCTCGGTGGTCATATTTGCATGGTTTTGAGGCTTTTACGGCCTTGGATTTTTGCCAACAAAACAATTTCTTTTTCATTTTTGTTGGGCTTAGACTTCTAATCCATGAATGTATCCTGTGGGATTGGCGTAAAGAAAGGCATCTTATTGTTTTAAGTCTTGTCCTTCTTTCTATTTCCATTGCAGTTTAGATTGTTCCACAGTTTCTTGTTTACTTGGTGGTGGTAACTCTGGCATTTGTTTGGTAATTGTATTGGCCACCTTAAGTATAGTCAATAAAAACGTCAACTTTTGTTGCCCTTTTAAAGTTAGTTCCACTAAATCAATCTAACTTTGCAAAGTTTTGATTCCTGATTTTGATGGAAATCAAGGAATTCTCCATTGTTTTACCTAAAAATAAGTGTCGAAGTGTTCGAAAATTTGTTGGGAGTGTGTGAAACACGAACTGTAAAATCAAGGCTCATCCAAATAATTGAAGAATGACGTTTATATTTCCTATGCATGTTGTGATCTCTATCTCAAAACAATATTTGCCTCTTAAATTTGTTTGTATAAGTGGGGCATACAAATTTATCTTCAAGACCCAAAAATAGAAGGATGATATTATATGGGTGCAGTTGTCATATGGATGCATCCGTAGGTGTAGAGGTAAGGTGCACCTTCAAATTTTATCATGTTATATAATTTTGATGTCAAATGTTCCAAGGATTATCTCTAAATATATTTTTATATTTAATTATAAAATTTTAAATTTAAAAAATGGTCAAAATCAAGTAGATCTATAAACCTATGAAAATCTTGAAAATGGACGGTGTAGATAGTATGTTATAAAATGCACTATTTTTTAGACTTAAAATCTTTTTATTTTTCATGGTCATACATCTCGATGTCGAGATGATCAATCAAAAGGGTTTTTCAACGTTAAAACTACATTTTCTGTTGGATTTTTGAGGTGCATCCATAGTTCTATAGTAGAAGGTTGCATCCTCATATAAAATTTTTCCATTAAATAATTGACAAAGGGTGCAGTTGGCATACGGATGCATCCGTAGGTGTAGAGGTAAGCTGCACTTTCAAATTTTATCATAGTATATAATTTTGATGTAAAATGTTCTTAGGATTATCTCAAAATCTATTTTTATATCTAATTATAAAATTTTAAATTTAAAAAATGGTTAAAATCAAGTAGATCTATAAACATATGAAAATCTAGAAAATAGACGGTGTAGATAATATGTTGTAAAATGTACTATTTCTGAGACTTAAAATCTTTTTATTTTTCATGGTCATACATCTTGACGTCGAGATGATCAATCAAAGGGTTTTTCAACATTAAAACTATAATTCTGATGGATTTTTGAGGGGGCATCCGTAGTTCTACATTATAAGGTAGCATCCTTATATAAACTTTTTCCATATTATATCCCCCATGTTTAATTCACACGAACAACAAGATCCCTATGAAACAGAGTTGACTATAAATAAGAAGTAGGTCTAGATTTTGTGTTCCAAAATAGAAAATTAAACCCCTATTTATTTATACAGTGAGAAGTGGTTCTCCATGTTGACATTATGACTATTCAATAGCTATGTTGTTCGGTGGCCTATATGTTATGTCAAATATGGCATTTTTAAATATTTCAATAAACGCCTTTTCAAACCTCTTTACAAGTGCCATTTACAAGAAAATCCGGCAGCATACGTGAAGTTGGAACTTAAAACAAAGTCAAATACAACTAAATGAAATGTCAAGGACTCCCTCTTGCTTTTCCTAACACAAGTTTCCATTCATTAACCAATGTAAGATTACATTCACAAGGCATTGTGTAATTAGCAATTCAATACAGGACTCACGTTGAGCACATTACGTCGAACATTATTACAATTTCAATGCATGAACTCATATGCAATATCAATAAAAATAAAAACAAATAAAAAGAGAAATATGGGAATCCAAAATAACAGTGTTGCCTAAGAATTTCCTCAACGAGTTTTTGTTGGTATAGCAGTTTCGTTGCCGTTGACAACCTCCCAGAGGTCCTGTCCTTACAGTGAAAACATAATTACTTTAAAATACACTTAAAAATGTAAACTTATCATGGTAGAGAACAATAACGAGAATTCCTATTGAGCTAAAGCCATGCAAGCAAGAAATAAAGGATTAAGAAGCTGAAAGTGATTAATAGTCTAGGGATTTGAAGTTCAAGTGCAGCTATTTAAATAGGATTAGATGAAAATTTTGTATTCACTGTCGAAGAAATAATGGATACCAATCTAGGGGAAACAGGGATTCAAGGGTATATGTAATTAGGACCTCCTTGCTAGCTGGAGAATAGGAAAGATAATTGCTTTCCCAAAAGAATATGAGGACATCCTTACCTGGTCTTAGGGCGATGTTTCAGAAAGAAGCGCCTCCAAAAGTCAAAGAAGGGCCTCATTCACCAAATTCAAAGGAGGAGCCACTAAAAACCTCAAAAGTTCAGTCCTAAACACCAAAAATTTGATTCATGTGGTAACCAATAGGAAAGAAGGGAGTTTGGTTGAACATTCGAGAGGGATCTTGTGTGGAAAAATAAAAATAAAAAATCTGTCTGTTGGGCTGAACACCCAAAAGAGACCTCATGCAGGGGAGAAAAAAAAGAAGAAGAAGAAACTGAAGAGAAGGCATCCAAATTCCTCAAACCATATTAAAAGATGCCATTAAGAACAACAACATCAAAAAAAAAAAGAAAAAAAAGAAGAAGAAGGTGTCCAAGTTCCCAAAGAAGAATTTGAAAGAGGCCCAAAATTTTCATGTCAATGTCAGTCCAGAATTTAAAGGTTCGGTAGTAGAGGGACGAAATTAGAAATCTAAAGAGATCCCGAGGCAATATCTCACATTTTCTAAGACACATGATCATTTGAAAACTTCAAAGAACTTCCCCTTTGGATTGTGACAAGGACTGAGATTTGAAGATATTCTTAGTCCCAAAAATCCCATCTAGGGTGATAGCTCAAGCTCATATAAGATCAATTAAACCATTTGGGCCTTAATTTCAATCTCCCACAAGGGATAGCAGGTGGTAAAACTATAAGATCCATCACATAAGGGAAGAATATTTAAATGTTGTAAAAAATTTGAAAAGTTCTTAAAAAAAAGGCAAGTCGTTTTCCAAAATTTAGCTTTCGAGTTAGGTTTTGGGTGGGTAAAAGAGTCCCCTAAATAAAAATAAAAAGAATACAAATTAAAATAAATAAATAAATAAAAGAAAAAAAATAGAAATTAAAAAATCGAAGTTCACCCAAAGGGTCACATGTGGCTAAACTATAAAAACGTTCTATTTCCAAATATTTCACAAATTCTTCCATTTTTACAAACTCTTTCATGCTTGAATCCGTCCCCAACATAATGTTAAACTGTGTAAATACATCCCCACATCAGTGTAAACTGCTTGAATATGTATTTTACTTGTTTTTAAACTATTTCATGAAGAAGTCTATCACTGCATGACATAAAACTGTTCAGACGAAGGTTCCATGGTTGCACTAGCTAAAATTGCTAACTATTTCAACTTTCAAAATTTTAAAATTTCAAGTTAAAAGTTCTCAAAAATTCAAATTCAATTTTCTAAATTTTAAGTTCAAGTTTTCTATAAGTTTTCAAGTTCAATTTTCAAAATTCATCGAAGTACAATTTTTTTTATAAGCTAGGTGTTTTCTAAAACTTTAATTATCTTTTTAAAGCCTGGCACTATTTTCTATTTAAAACATTTCCTATTTTCAAAACTTTCTTAAAATGTTGTAAAAATTGCAGGAGTTGGATGATGATGTAGCTTATTTATTTCTGAAAATCAACAAGATCCACAGTTTTTGGGCCAACCGTAGAATCAGGTGAAATTCGAAAGATACTCAAGACACGGTAAGAGGAAACCCTAAGGTATTTGGATCATCGGATGATATTTGATTGTAGAACATAACATTGGGGTAGATTTGGTCGAAACTCCAGTCCAGAGGAGTCAGAATACGAGCATTACAAGTCACACCAGCGGCCATTACTCATTTCCACAGTGCACTGAAATAGGTCCGGTTAATAAAGCAACCCATAGCAGACAATCTCAGATTGAGATGAAATTTGGTGGGATGTTAGTTTGAGTCCTCCCAACTTCATGTTGCAAACTTCAAGTCAATTGGACATCATTGGACCCATTTTTGGTGGCCAAAAGATCCATGCACCGAAAGTTGGGTTTCCATTTATACTGATGGCCAGAATTCATTTCAAGAACAGCATTTAGGTTGCTGTTACTTCGTGCCTCAATCCTTTGAATCCCATCATGAAATAAGCTGATAGTTGGAGGAATATTCCTAGGTCACTCCCCCACAAGCTCATATACATGTTGAGCACAATGGGCCATTGACCCATAGCTGACTGCACTAAACCTTGTCTCATCAATTTTTTCCGAACCATGAAATATTTTCATATGAAAATGGGTAGATATAACCTTTACTCACTCCTCACAAGCTCTTGTAGCCCATGGAAGCTCCAAATATGAGGGTATATTGAAACCTATTGAGCAATGTATGGTCCATAACTCTATTGATATAAGGGTTGTTTGGGTGAAATTTATGCCAAATTATTTCTAACTCAATGCCCCATCAATCTTATGGAGAAAATTTGGCCCTATAACCATAGTGGTGGGGCAAAAAGGGAAAAGTTCTCACTTCAAACATTTACCTGACTTGCTGCCCCTATAGTTAAAAAATGAGGCAAAACCCTAAATTTCACCTATTGCCTCTGAATATCCCATCCCTTTCCCATTTAAGGGTTGGAGACTTAAATTAGGCATTAGACTAACCCTTTTGAGCTTGAGTGAGTTTGTCCATGTACAAAAAGATAAATGGTCTTTTTGTAGGCAATGCCTCTCTCTTGGACACTTGACTTTGATAGTTAGCAAGAATATGGATAGAGGCTTCCCATCTATAAATCATCCCAATCCAAAATTCCAGAGGTAGTATACCTACGAAGCAACATAGAGAGCTATTTCCAAGCTTCTGGACCCCTTGGGCTTGTTAGCTTAGATTTATATGACATGGATTGCAATTCTTTTGGGGTAGCAATATTTCATTATTTTTATTAACATTTTAGCAAAGAAATTTGGTTTTATGTTTCTGGAAAAATTTTGGGACTTCCATGTTTTTCAAAAGTTTTAATGTTTAGCAGAAAGTCAAAGTCCTCATTCTTTAAAAGTATTCACAATTGTTAGCTGGGTTGAGTATGTTAGACATGACTTTGAGAAGCTTAGCAATAGTAATGTACTTGAGCATCAAATCACCACAAGAAACACACCGCAACAAAATGGTCTGGCTAAAAGAGAAAAAAAGATAAAAAATAAAAAATAAAACCATAGTCGAGATGGCAAGGAATATGCTAGAAGGGAAAGGATATTCTAAAGCCCTTCTTGACAGAAATTGTATATTTTGTTGTTCATCTGCTAAACAGGGTCCTAATTAAAGTTTAGATCATATAAAGTAAAATATTAGAGGTTTGGAATTGGTAAAATGAAGAAAATGAGAAGCATGGAATAAATAGCGGACCTTAAAGATGTGGAGAAAGTCAAGAATAAATTAACCACTAGCCCACTTTGACCTCCATCTACTTTGCCTTCATCATCTACTATTCTGCCTCTGTTTCGCATTCATGGTTAAAGGGATCCTCCTTGAGCTACTGCTTTACCTTCAAGGTTTAGTGATTAAGAAATATCTTTTGACAAATGATATTGATAATGATGGCAAACTTCTTGATCATATTTGCTTTACAGATTGTGATCCCATTAGGCTTGAAGAGCAGTTGAAGAGGAAAGGTGATAAAAAGCTATGAATGAGGAATGTGGAGCGAGTCTATATGGAAAATATCTACATTTAGCAGCCAGCAGGTTATGCAGTAAAGGGTCCAGGATAATGTGCACAAGCTGAAGAAGCACTCTATGGCTTGATGCAGAGTTGACAAGCTTGGTCTATACTCATAGTAACTCTTATTTAAGAATGAATTTAATAAGTGTCCTTACAAGCAGGCAATTTACATCAAACATGTGAGCATAGTGATTTGTTGTTAATTTCCTTTCATGTTAATGACTTAATTTTACCAGGTAATCCTTACATTATGGATGAGTTTAAGAAAGTGAGGGTTTAAGAACTTCAGATAATAGATATGGGGTTTATGATCCAATAATATAGCACTGATGTATGTCTAAGAGATGGTGGGATTTTTATATCTCAAATAAAGTATGCAAGAATGATATTCTAAAGGTTTTAGGTGTAAAATTGGAAAACAATGTATATGTCTGTAGAACCTAGATTCATGCTAACCAATGTAAAGAAATGTCAAATCATTGTTTTCCAATTTTGCATCTAGAACCTTTAGAATATCTTTCTAAAGAAAGGTGAACCCATTTGGCATGAAGTGTACAATGTGAAAGAGGGAGTGTGCATAGGCATTTGAATTCTTAGACTAACGAATAAGGTAGAAGTAACTAAGTGGTAGTGGAGAAGTGTGCAAGACGATAATCGGCTGTGGAGGCAAGTGCTTGTGAAAAAATCGGGTTTAGATCATAAAATTTGTTGTTCGGTTAGAGTTCTTATGATAGAAGTTATTAATCAATTTAGAAGATAATTTCTAGATATAGGCCATATATTGAAATGAATTTGAGGATTGAAGTTCTGATAATGTATTGTACTGGCATCACAAATGGCTAGGAGATACAACTTCGAAGCTCAATATCCCACAGTTTTTGAGAAGGTGAATGGTCAGATGAGTAGTGTGTGAGGTGGTTGAAGATAGAGGACCTCAAATGATTTGGAACATCATATGCAAATATAATAGAGTTTCCAACAACTTTATTGTTTAATACTCTCAGCTTTTGCATTACCTTTTAAAGGTGTTCTATTGCCTCAAAAAATTGGATGAAAGAATGGGGGCAGATAGTTACATACGATGAATTCTCAGTAAAATCTCTTTATTCCTATATGTTCTATGGTAGAATTAGATGGTCTCAATCTAAGGTGATTGAGGTATGGAAGTGTTAAGGTGAAAGATTTCTTATGGATGTTGTCAATAGGGAAACATTAGCGTTTGATTCACTTAGAAAAAGGGAAAGGAAACGGTCAATGTATATTTATTTGGGAAAATTATAAATAACCCCAAGACTGGCTCACTTTTTTATCTTAAAATATACTTTCTTAGCAAATACACCCGCAACCCAAAAAAAAAATTAAAATTTAAACTACCCTCCCTTACTTTTTAATTCAAACACTGTTTTTGCGTTTTTTTTCAAGTTTTAATTGTATAAAATATGTAAGTGTTCTAGCCTGTATTGCAAAAGAAAAGTATAAGGAGAGAAAGAATGCGTACGATGCACTGGCACAAAATATTCTATGGGTATGTTAAATTCTAAACCCTATTTCAAACCAAATAAGGGAAAAGGGAAATTACATAATAAAAAGAAGAATAAAGAAAAGAGAAAGGGGGAGAGATACCAAAAAAACAATGCATCTTGAAAGGAGAAAAGGCAATGTTTGTTTGCAAAGAGATCAATCATACTGCTAAAAACTGCAGGTTCAATAAAAACAATGGTGGTAATAAGGAGCACACTTGTGTAGTTTTGAGAGCATGCTAACTAGCCCAAAGGGTGCATCTTGGTTCTTTGACTCTAGTGCTATACGCTATGTTTCAGACACTAAAGATGAGTATCGCAACATTAAACCTGTGGGGCTTGACGAGTAACATATCTTTACGGGAGGAAACGAAAATACCGAGATTTTGGGAAATGGGGATTATGCTCTTGAAATGAGGAAGTGTTTGGTTTTCGTCCTTAAGTTGGCTAAGGCTAGATATGTCACCACCTTCTTTGCTAATAAGGTGACGGTTAAGAACTATGGTGAAACTGTTATACCTGGTCTTCTCAAGGATGACCTCTTTATTTTGAAATGAAAGAAAAAATTGTTTATCACGTCTCCTATCCATGAGACTGATGATGCTTATTTATGGAACATGTGATTAGGACATATAAGTTATAAAATTAATGAAACGAGTAAAGAAAGATGGTCTTTAAGAAAATTACAAAGGAAATTTATCCAAAGTGTGTGAATTAGGGGTGTAAGAAAAAATGATAAGGAAAACTCCCACCAGGGCACAAAGAGCTTCTAATATTTTACAAATCATTAATAACGATATATGCGGTCCCATGAATGTAGCAACTAAGAAGCACAAAAGATACTCCAACACATTTATTAATGACCACCCGTGATATTTACCTATTGCACTCAAAATCTGAAGCTCTAGACCGATTTACAGAATACAAGGTAGAGGTAGAGGATAAAACCAACCAAAAGATAAAAGTCTCAAGGACAGATAGGGGTAGCAAATACCTCACAATTCTTCACGGATTTGTATGTAGATCATTGAATGTTGTATCAATGCTATACACACTTGAACAAAATGAGTTAGTCAAGAGATGGAATAGGACCTTAATAGAGATGGTGAGAAGTATGGTAGGGCATCCTAAGCTCTCCTTGGAATTTTGGGGAGAAGTAGTATTGGCGACATGATATACTCTCAATCGCACACCGACTAAGGCTGCTCCTCTTACTCTTCATGAAATGTTCACTGGTCATTCTCCATCTCTTGAGCACCTAAGAGTGTGGGGTTGTTCTGCTCATGTCCTAGTCTCATACCAAAATAGGATCAAACTTGATCCCAAGGACATTAAATGCATTTTTATTGGTCACCCAGATCACGGTAAGGGGTATCAATTCTACAAGCTTATGAACAAGGCAGTGATAAAAAGCAAGGACACTCAGTTCTTTGAGCATGAATTCCTTGAAGCAAATACTAACACGGTTGTGTCTCGAGAACCCGAACCGCAACCCCTTAAAAGAAGTAACTATATTAAAAGATAACCCAAGTTCTTTATCTACTTGGGGAATATTATGAAAGAATTGGGGGGGAACCAAATCATGAGCCTACCACATACAAAGAAGTCATAACTTGTCCTGAAAAGAACCATGGGGTAGTAGCCATGAATGAAGAATACAATTCCATAACTCAAAGACATGTTTGGGAACCAGCACCTCTACCGCAAAATTGAAAGACTATTGGGTGCAAATGGATTCTCAAGAAGAAGTTGAACTCATAGGAGAAATTCGAAAAATATAAGGTAAGACTAGTAGCCAAATGGTCCACTTAAAAGGAGGGGATAGATTATGATGAAAACTTTTCTCCAGTGCAAAATTTCCGACCATTACGATCCTGAGTAGCTATGTATGGTTGCCCACTTTGATTTTGAACTCCATCAAATGGATGTGAAAACAGTATTTCTCAATGGGGAACTAAAAGAAGAGATATACATAAATCCATTTATGTCCTTGAGAAAGCTTCAAGATAGTAGTGTATCATTTTTCAAGAAACCTTATCGAAGATGGGGTTCTTCTCAAATGAGGAGGACTACTATATTTATAACAAGGTTGGTGGGAGTGATGTTATGTTGATATTGCTTTATGTAGATGATATGCTGATAATAGCTCAAATGCCACGTTGAAAACAAATCAATTCCTTTCATGACACTTTGACATGAATGATTTAGGAGAAGCTTCATATGTATTAGGCATCAAGATAATAAGAAATAGAGCAAACTGAACCATTCAACTTTCCCAGTCAACTTATTGCAAAAGTACTAGAAAAGTTTGAAATAGATAAGTTTATACCTATATCTACCCCTATCGACAAGAAGACAAAACTTAGCATGTTGTGTAGTAATAACAATGACAAAAAAATGCCATAGAAATAATATCTTATTGCAGTACAGTAATATTTCTAATGTATGACATTTTAGGAACAATACAAGACTTGTCCTTTGTCATGAGCATGATTAGCCAATTCCAATGCAACTCAAGGGATTGAACATTATAAGGCAGTTAAGAGAGTTCTAAGATATCTAAAAGGAGCTGAAAACTATACACTCACAATTGGAGAGGTATTATAAATTGATGTACAAGGATACACAGATGCGAGTTATCTAAGTGACCCCAGCGATATGAAATCGACATCTAAATACGTATTCATACTTGGTGGTGGCACTATTTCTTGAAAATCAAAGAAACATGATGGTGTGGCATTGTTCACTATGGAATCTGAATATGTGGCATATTGTCGAGCAGCCAAGGAGGTGGTGTAGATAAAGAAGTTCCTTAGTCAACGACAGTTCGAGTCTATGTGATGCACATGTGTAAGGATATTCTGCGACAACCAAGCCACAATTTGTGTGTTGAAGGAGTCATGGCTTCTTAAGAAGCCTGAAGCATATCAAACCATATTACTATCATCTTCAAAATGAGGAATGACTTGGAGAGACAGATGTCACATATTTTCTTGTAGAGGTAATGTTAGCAGACCCTTTAACAAAGGGGTTAGTAGCAAATTTTTTTGTTAAACATATACATGAGATGGGGTTGGGAGAGAGAATGAAGAAGAGAGATTATAAAGTATTCAAAGGCTAAGTGGGATATGCTGGGATTTTGTGGTCATTTAAAGGTCTTATGAGAGTATAAAATGATATTTTATAATAGTAGAATAATAACTCCAGTAGGATTGTGGTAATGAGGGGCCAAAATTGGCAACATTGATGTTAAGACTCATACTAGGCTTGACCAGCTTGGCAAAGTTGAGCTATAAAACCTTATAAACTTGGGCATATAACGTAACCAATAAGGGTTTCTAGGGTTAACCCTTGATGAGGTCAGAGAGATGCCTAGGATAGTTGGCAAACAAACTCAGTAACCCTAATGTGCGATTAGTAGTCCTAAAGAGACAAGGGCCAATCCTTATCATGACCATCGCACAATATATACATATGATAGCCAATTGCCAAGTAGATACTATTGAAGGCGTTGTATGTACATGTGTGAAAGATAGACCCCATGCACCTATTGCAAAAGTGTGTACATGCATGTGTGACCTACGCTTGTCCTTAGGGGGAACTTGTGGTCCATAGATTACCATTGACCTCCAATTACTTATTGGCTAGCTTTGGTAATCGAATCATAAACCCCAATAATGGACTATGGGTTTTTGGGAACTATTGGGCCAGTTTGAGAAAATGAATGTGTGACTTAGTCACTAGTAGGGATGGAGGGACTCAGTATATTCGTATTTTCCTTAACGAAGTTGGATGCGATTCCCATCAAAATAATTTAGAATAATTATTTTATGTTAAATAATTTTTAGAATATTAACATGAATTTTTCTAAGACTATGGAAATTTTATTTGATCAAAATTGATTATTAAATTAGAAAAAAATGAATTTTCAAGTATATAAGTATTCAGAGAAAAATATTTGTGATTTTCTCAAAATCAATTTATTAATTTTCAAATAATAATTAAGATTGCGGGGCCTAAGGTTTAATGGGCCCCACCACATTAGGCCCACTTATGTGGGTCATGGGGCGCACTTGCATCATCCATGAGTGGGACGCCCCACTCTTCCCTTTTCTCTCTTCTGACCTAAGATGGCTTGTTGAGGAAACCATCTAGAAGGTGTTTAGAGATTTAGTTCATTATTGTAGAAAGAAGAATGTATGACTCTCGACTGATATTCATATGACACAAATGTAAATTACATGACTTTTTTCATAAAAAGAGATTTTGATGGGAATATATTAAGGAAGTTGATAGATAATGTTCTAGCACTTTTCAGTAGATTATAATAGCTGATCTAAGGATTGTATGGCTAAGGTCTCTCACTCCTTGGGTTACCTATGATCAATGGTCAAGATCGAATCTCCATAAAAATGGTTAAAACCTAAATCCCAAACCCTAGCCTCACTAATATATATATTATATCTCATTGAGGGTTTAGATCCCTACACCTTAACCCCTCTCTCTCTCTC
>NW_006497949.1:0-10856 GCF_000471905.2 Amborella trichopoda
AAAGAAACTATTTATCTTGTATACATGGAGATCACAATCATTCTTATCTTTTAAATTTCAAAATGGGTGATTGTAAGAGTATCATTAAATAGACACAAAGTTTCAAAAAAATATTCTCAAACTTTATGACTCGTCTCAAGTCATCTAATTTGACATTTAATGAGTGAGAATGATTGTGATCTCCATATGCAAAAGATAAATAATTTTTTTGTAGACAATCCTATCGAATTAAGTATTAATAAGTTCGATTCTCTCTCTAATGCGTGAGTACATATGCACATGGGCTCGCACGCACGGTATTCACAAGCACATGCGGCATTAGTACATGAAAAAGGCAATGTAAACCTAGTATTTTTCTTCTTTTATGTTTTTTTGGTAAATCATCAGGATAAGCATCTTTAATGTGTGGTAGAAATGTACTCAACATAGAGAATCGATGTGAATAGTTGGTAGCATTTTTTACAACGAACTTTGATGTCGTGAGATAAAGGGTATTTTATGTTTTTTTTGGTAAATCATCAGGATAAGCATCTTTAATGTGTGGTAGAAATGTACTCAACATAGAGAGTCGATGTGAATAGTTGGTAGCATTTTTTACAAGGTTGAAAAAGCTTCCAATTGATCATCTTGACTACTAGATGTATGGATGTAAAAAAACAAAAAAAATAAATTTCAATACTTAGCTTGTAACTAGTTATCATGATCATCTATTTTTAAGATTTTCAAGCGTTTATAAATTTGCTCAATTTATATCATTTCTAAAATTTCAATTTCATAATTAGGGTTGAACATCAATTTTCAAACCATTATAATGTTTGACATTGAACGTAAATCTTCTTGCAAAATTTCCAGGTGCCGGTTACTTTTATAATATAAGTTGGGTAACCTTATACAAAACTCACCCATTAGAAAATGGTCCATATTTTAAGATATTCTATGGTAAGGTCTAAACTTTTTTTAGAGTTTCTTCTTTTATTCCTGTTTGAGATTCTAACTTAAAAACCACTCAACACACAAAAAATGTAAAGTGAAGTTGGACCTTGAACTGTTTTAAAAATAAATTAAAATAATAATAATAAAAGTAATAATTTAGACAGTTTGAAAATCCAACTTTTGAATAATCTAACCGACTTAAAAAGCATTGAGTTTTTGGATGTTGAAAGTTGGACATTTGGAATTGTCCAAACTTTGCTTCATCGTCTTTTTTGTTTTAGGGGTGGTTTTGGCAGCTTGATAGTTGGATTTGAAGCAAACACTTACTCGTTTGTGTTATGCGTGGTTTGAGAGTTGACCTTTTGAAATAGGGATAAATGGAAATAAAATATAATACTTTAGACTTTTAGGGCAAAAAATGTCATAAAATATGTATCATTTCAAATCCGTGTAGTTCTATAAAGCATCAATTTTTTAAACAATTAAAATATTGCACACCTCCAAACATTACTAAGATGTATTATTTTTAAGGTATACTTTTCTCTTATTTTCATAGATCTCGAGGTTAAAATAATCAATTGGAGGATTTCCATGCATAGCCAATTGGAGGATTTATTTGAGTTTTTACTGTAAAGGGAGTAAGAAATCCATGCATAGCCAAAAGCATTAGGACGTAAAAAATTTTAACGTGACGCAACACCATGAAACCCTGGTCAAGTCCTTTTCACTACATTTATCATGTATCAGCCGCCCTATCACATCTTTGAAGCGCTGGGGATCCAACTGAGACTCTCCCCTCTATATAACTCTTTATCTCCTATCACACTTTTATTAAAGCACTATTCTTAGTGTACTTGAATAGCTCTCTCTCTCTCTCTCTATCTAGAGAAGTAAGAATTTGTGATTCGCTTCATCTCTCTCTCTATAGTAATAGTTTGTACTAGGAGGCAGTATGGGCATTAGTTATTGCATCTTTGTTGTGGCCTTTCTGTATACGGGGGCCATGGCCTATGCAAATCTCTCTCCAAATTTCTATGCATCTTCATGCCCTGATCTACTCTCTACAGTTCAAGATGTGGTCTGCGATGCTGTGAGCAAGGAAACGCGTGCTGCTGCATCTTTGCTTCGCCTCCATTTCCACGATTGTTTTGTCCAAGCAAGTTACTTTACCCTTTTATATTATGTGTGTTTTTGGTAACTTTTGCTGCCGTCTTCTTTCAAAATGGCATGATTTTCCTTCTGTTTCTAATTATTGTTGTGGTTTCTTTTCAATGTCTAATACCGTTTAAGGGGTTTAAACGATTTACAAAACCATTAAAGAAGTCCCCATTGATTTTGATTTTGGAGGGAATATTAATTTCATTATACTTGAGTACCTCATCATTGCCAAATGCCTAATTGCTACCTCATCATTGCCAAATGCCTAATTGCTCCTCTCCAAGTGGATAATTCTAAACTAATTCAGGCATTTTAGTAATTCAACTCACCAGCCAAATAATGAGGGTGGGTCAATGTAGTGAATTTTCCCTACTTTTTCTAGATTCACCACTCTGAATGTAAGCAAATTAAGCATTTTAAAATATTTTTTGAGAAGATACTTAGGTGAAATGAAAACTAGAAGGTCAAAAATCTAACATTAATTGCCAACTTTTGAACCCCCATGGTTTTTTTAGGAGTTTGAACCCTTAAATTATATTTCCACAAAACAATTTCCATAAAATTTTCCAAGAGTTCTGTTTTTATTTGGTAAACGAACTTCCCAAGAGTTCTACATCCAATTTAGATTCGATCTTGGTCCCCTATAGTTTTGTATGAGGTTTTGTAAAATTTAAGGTTTATTTTTAATAATTTTTTAAAAAATAATTTCATAATTTCTCAAAAAAAAAAAACCACTAAAATTTATACCCAAAGGTCTTCCTGTTCCTCTAATTTCTCAAATTCAAATGAGTTCGCTTTCTAGCTGACCACTAAGGAAGCATCTTAACACGTGCAATATAAGATGCACGAGTACGAAAGCAATAAAATAAATAAAGCAAAGTCGAATTTAGGCCACCCATTCAATATCACAATTCTTTCATTTAATTTATAAGAAGACCATGGGAGTTTAATCTCCTTAAATAAATTTAATGTAATTTGTATGAACAGGGCTGTGATGCGTCCGTACTGCTTGACGACACTTCAACATTTACTGGAGAGAAGACCGCGCGTCCAAATGCGGGTTCACTGCGCAGGTTCGACATTATTGATGAGATAAAAAAGCAGGTGGAATGCATCTGCCCTGGTGTCGTCTCTTGTGCTGATATACTCGCCCTTGCTGCACGTGACTCTGTAGTTGCGGTAAGATAAATGCAAGAGAGGGAGATCCCTATTTCAATAGACATTGGTTGAAATTATCATTTTTTGAGATTTTTAGTCCGAAAAATATATTTTTCATATTGGAGAATTAAAAAAATAAATAAATAAATAAATAAGACGGTTTTTTTTCGGTACAAGGATGTCAAAATCAACCTAGGTAATTGGTTGAAAAAGTTTATATAAGGTTGTGACTTTAAAATGTAGAATTACATATGGACCTCAAAAATCTATAGGAAATGATTGTTTTAATATTGAAAAAGTTTTTAATAGATGATCTCGACATTGAGATGTATGAATATGAAAAAAAAAAAGATTTTGAATCTTAGTACACCTTGCAATATATTATCTAGAACATCTATTTTCAAAATTTCCATATGTTTACTAATCTATTTGATTTTAGCTATTTTTGGAGTTTAAAATTTTATAGTTAGATTTAAAAATAGATTTCAGATAATCCAAAAAAAGTTTTTACACCAAAATTACATGTTACGATAAAATTTGGAGGTGTACCTTAATTGGATTGTTTAAAGTTACAACCTTATAGAAACCACACCCTTATCTAAATTTGCAAACATTTTATTAGTTTAACAAAATACTCCAAATATAGTTATTAGAACTTATTTTGAAAAATTAGAATTTTACGGATATGCTTAATAGGTGCATGGCTAAGATGTTTTAGTCAGAGAAATTTAGTTTGATGCTGTCAAAAAAAAATAGGGTAAAAATAAGACAAAGGGAAGGCAATCGTTAGTCATGTCCCTCGGCTTTTGTGCCCTTGACCTCGATGACAACTCATAATTCCCCTGTTTGTCTCGTTTCACGGCCAAAAGCAACATCATCATCGTCTAAATTTTTCTCAATTAATTGGGTTGGTAAAAATAACAAAACACAGTAAATATTTCCAATAAATAATATGATGGAAATATAACAAAAAGATCTCAGTTTTGAATATGTTTTGCATCGAACCCGATTCGTCAAATAACAATATATTTTCTTTAATTCATAGGTTTTCAACAAATCTCGAAAAATATTAACAACGATGCAAAATTTACTTTTGATACAAAGTGGTCCCCGTTATCAGGGACCGTTAAATTTGAAATCGGATGGTCAAGGATGTGTCATTGTATAGGCACAATTTTGTAACATTTTTTCGAATTTTGTAACACACTTTCATCTATGAATTTCACGTTTAATGGATAAAAGTGAATGTGACTTCCTTGTATTAAAAATTAATGGTATCATAGCATACAATCTCATAAACTAATAACTAGCTTATGTCTCGTGTTGCAAGAAGTTAAACGTTTATCTTAATTTTTTTATATTTTAATGATGAATATTTTTGTTCTAATTTTAATTTTATCTAAGTTATGAAAAAAATAAGAAATTTGGTATTCAATTATTGTTAAAATATCTTATATATATATATATATATATATATATATAAGAAAATACTGAGATTAGCCCACAAGCTCATATGAACATATGTGTTCATATGAGCCCAACGGTTCAGATTGAATCTAGGCTAATATGACGGTCACGACCTTATTTCGTATTTAAATTTTATTTCTTTTTTTATGAATCCAAATAATTTAAAACTTTAAAATACGAGTAATTTTTGTTTTGAAATTAGCTAAAGCCAATCTATATCCATATTATTACATGACAATATAGGGGAGCATGATTTTTAAATTTCTTGCCATTACTACTTTTCCGCTCCAATATTCCTAACGCTTTAGGAAAACATGACATGAGAATCATACCATATCTTATTTTCGTACATCAGAATTTATTTTTTGAGTTTTTTTTTTATTGACGAATTTATGCCATGATAAAACAATCAATCTTTTAGCTATTCTCAAAAAGAATTTCCAATTCCTGACATCTATTTTTTCAAGATTTTAATATTTGAAATTCGGGTGTGGTTTCTATAAGGTTGCAATTTAAACAATTCAATTAAGGCACACCTCCACATTTTATCATAACATGTAATTTTGATGTTAAAAATTCTTAGGATTATTTAAAAATCTATTTTCATATCTAATTATAAAATTTTGAACGCCAACAATGATTAAAATCAAGTAGATATGTAAACATATGGAAATCTTGAAAATTGACGGTCTAAATAATGTGTTGCAAGATGCACTATTTTTAGGACTCACAATCTTTTTTTTTTGTTTTTTCATATTCATACATCTCGATGTCAAGATGATCTATTAGAAGATTTTTCTACATTAAAACAACATTCTCCGATAGATTTTTAGGTGCATCTATAATTCTACATTTTAAGGTTGCAACCTTATGTAAACTTTTTTCTTTAAATTATAGTATTGGCTTTTTTAAAATCATTGTTTCCATTTGGCAAAATTTTAAAACTTTTAAGAAATAAGTCTTAGTTTATGTACAAATTTGAGAGAAAAATCTAGGAAATTTCTGGAGTTAGAGTGATAAATTTATTTATTAATGTGCTTATAAATAAAGATTGAGAACGATATGTGACAAGGGTTATGATGTAATAAATCCTTAGAGTACTTGTAGACAAATTTTAGAAAAACTAGAGAAAAAAAAATAGACATGGAGAAATTAAAATTCAAACTTCTCCCTATTCACCGTGGTGATAATTGATAGATGGCTATTACTTTTGGTAAACTTATTTATCCTTCGAGTCTAAATAAATTTACTTGTGAAAACTGACTTTTGAAAGATTATAGATAGAAACTCATGTTGCCGACAAAAATTTTTAGGTGAAGAATCTACTGATAATTTTTCCATATTTTAAATTTAAAATATTTGTCACTATAGTTGGGTCCATTGTTTCAAACCCTAGATCATTGTGGTGGATTATTCACCCCATAGATCCCTATCAGATTGCAAATATTAAAAAACAAATATATGAGATAAAATAAAGAATAAAATTGGGATTTGTGGGGTGAGATTTAAAAACCATTAGATGCGGGACACGTCAACTATCCTTGGAAGTTACATAAGAGGATTTTTGGATTCAAAAGTTTGTATTCTATTGATAATTATCAAATAATGATCATTTTAAAAGTAAAAAAAAAAAAAATTTGAATTCCTTAATGCTTGGATTTTGCTATCCAAAATGTGGACTGTATTCAATTTTAGGATGTTACCTTTTTAGGCTCCTATAGAGTGCATTTGAAATTATGTTTTCATAAAGTTGGTCACTAAGTTGAAGATGATACATCTAAAAAATTTGGGGTCCTAAAACAAATCATTTTAAGATTAGGAATTACTGAAACAGACAACATCAGAACTTCCACGCATCTTGTTTGGAGAGAGAGAGGAAAACACAATAAAAAGAAGCACTCTAAAAAGAATTAAATGCAGAAATATACCTTAGAAATTTTCAAGTTGGTTGTACAACTTGGTAACAAAATTTCTAAAAAAGTCTAAAAAATAAAATATAGTGGATTGATTTATAATCTTTTTAAATATGATTTGAATGTATTTGACAAAGATTGATGAGTATCTTTTTCCATAATCACTATTTTTGTATTTTTCTCTTTTTTAATTTTTTTTTTAGATATTCCAAATTGTAAATTGATTTTTTTCAATCTTTTTTTCTCTACATTTTTAAGGTTGCTTTGACTTTTCAAGGTTTTTACTTTTAAAATTTCTCATGTTCTTTTAATATTTTAGGGCCAAAAGTTCATGTGCTGGACTCTGATTGGCCAAGTAACAACTCGCCTCCAGGCGAGTCCCAGCACAATGCTCTAAATTAAAAAAAGATTTATAGCACAAAACATGCTCCAAATCAATTCCCCATCCACCACTGACATTAGATGGACCATCAGATCTAGGATGGTTCAAGAGTTCAAATTAATTTTTTCTCCCAAAATTTGACTAAATCGGGAGATTTTTTAAAGTTCTACTCATAAAAACCAAAGTTAGTACCTAAACCGCAGTACCGAATTTGACAGTTTGGTTCCTCAGGACCAACATTTATGCAAAAGTGGGAAACCAAAACCATAATGAACTGTTGTAGACCATATATAATGTTCTATTCCTAAGCAATAAATGAGGCTAACAGAATAAATGTGTGTTTTTTAATGATTAAGTTAGGTGGGCCTACATGGACAGTGCCTCTAGGCAGGCGTGACTCAAAAACTGCAAGTCTGAGGTTGGCCAACAGTGATATCGCACCAGGGTCCTTCAATCTCGGTCAACTTATTTCAAATTTCGCTAAACAAGGGCTTAATCTAAAAGATTTGGTGGTTTTATCAGGTGCTAATTCTTTCTCTTTCTTTTTTTTTTTCTCGATGAGTAAGTGAAGAAAGGTCCCTTACGGTTGGTAGAAATTGAGCCTACGACGTAGCGTTGTAAATCATCAAGCGCTAATCAATTAAGCCCAAGCTCTTTTCTTAAAATTTTTAGGCATTTCAGTGGGGAAGACATGCCCCTGTTCATTTTTTTTAAAATAATTTAGGATTTTTTTAAAAAATTATCAATGGAAATGAAAACAACGACATGGTGACTGAGAACTTCCTTCTCTTCTTGCCATTCAAATATTGCATTTGCTAAAGCTTTCAAGATTTTTACAAATTTGGCATTTAATTGCGGCTTAGTGGCTTTTTTGTCGATTCAGGCGAAGAAGATCAAGCATTAGAACTTTGAATTTTGTCCCAAAAAACCCTTACAAATTAACTTAGCATTGTACCCTAGGCTAAAATTTTGTTCTAGACATTAGTTTGTGTTCAGGGAGGTCAAGGGTTAAAGTCCTTGAAGTTAGTCTTAAAAAAGCCCAAAAAGGCTGATGTAGCCTCTTTCTCTTTTTCTTTTTTCTTTTTTTTTTGGTTTTTTAACTCAAAATTTGTATTTTATTCTTTATTACCTACTATACGCCTATGCAAAAAAAAGTTACCAATAAGGGTATCAAGTATCTAAAATATCTATATTAAAGAATTACTCAACGAGATGGAATAAGCTAACAAAACCCGCTATGAAAGTTTTTCAACAACCATAGTGCTCTTCCTATCACAGGGGCTCATACAATTGGTCTAGCTCGATGCGTCACTTTCCGAGGCCGAATCTATAATGACACCAACATAAACCCGTCTTTTGCAAGGGCCCTGCAACGGAAGTGCCCACGAGTCGGGAACAACAACACTCTTCAACAACTCGACCTCGTGACACCAGACATATTCGATAACTCGTATTATAAGAATTTACAGTGCTTGAAGGGGCTTCTCCACTCTGACCAAGCACTCCTCAATGGAGGTTCTGCAGATTCTCTAAGCAAAACCTATGCTGCTGACACTAAAACTTTCTTTGCAGATTTTGCGCAATCTATGATTAAGATGGGGAACATTAAGGTTCTCACAGGTTCTCAGGGTGAGGTTAGGACCAATTGCAGGAAGGTCAATTGATAAATGGGATATTTATGATAAGTTATTTGCCCAAACAAACTATTTATGATGAATGGAAAAATAAAGAGCTAATGGGCACATGTGTTGCCCTGGGTTTGTGAATGTTGTGCTATATTACTGTCAGGTGCAAAAACAAAGAGCCAAAGGGCTCATGTTTTGCCCTGGATTTGTGAATGTTGTACTGTAATACTGTCAAGTGCGAATTGCTCTAGTAGAATTGCAAATGGTGTTTTTATTAATGTTTGTGTTACAAATTTCGGTGGGTTCTCTAAGAGACTCAAATATAAACATAGTTATTGGAGTATTCAATTTGATTAATCTGCATGGATATGCAAGTGCACAGCTGTTGTTTGATATTGTCCTTGTGACATATGAATTGTGACTTATGAAGGTGGTCAGGGCACTATTTTGATAATAAAGCTAAGAAGGATTTATGAATTCTTCTTTTTTGGCAATTTTTAGAGCATAATACTTATTAGTGTTTCAGAACTCGATCTAGTAACTTGGCCTTGGCCTATGGCCGAGGTGAGTTCTAGATGCCACCTCAGGCCTTTCTTAAAATGATTAAAAATGCGAATTTTTGTTAAAAAAAATCTTAACTTCAATGACTTAAGAAATACATTTTTGGATAATTTATATTGTTTTTATGATCATTTGGGAAGTTTTGCTTCGACAAGCTCCAATTTTTATTTTTTCATTTGTATATATATTTTTGAATATTTGAAGATATAAAACAAAATGTAGAATAATCGGTCTTATATGTACTTTTTTGGACATATGTGGACTTCTAATGAATTCTATTACTTATTTTATATTTTTCTGAATTTTAATGATTTTTAACTATTTTTTATACTTTCAATTTTTAGCATGTTTTTGAGTTGTGCACCACTCATAATGGACTCGGCTCGGCCAAAAGTTATTCGGCTTGGGCCATGGCCAAGTACCTGGCCAAGTCGAGCTAAAACCACATTGACATTTCTAATGGACAAAATGTAGCGATTTGGTTGCTCCAAAGAAAGAAGAACGAGCAAAGAAATCTTGAA
Source organism: Amborella trichopoda (assembly GCF_000471905.2). Next base: position 9,719 of record NW_006497949.1, read on the forward strand.
CATGACTTGTTTCAATTTCCTGTTAGCTGCAAATCATCCTAAACAAGAATGATCCAAAAACACTTGTAAATACATGACACCACATAATAGGCAGCAATAAAACACGCACACAAACAATGTATCTCTAAAATGCAAACACATTCACACACCCGCAATTTCTCTAAGCCATAGCAGTGCAAAGATCAAATGGGTTACTGAACAACACTTTAAGCTTCACAACGTTCTTGATCCCTCAGTTTGGTTTCCGACAGTTCACACGAACCTCGCCTTGGGAGCCAGTGAGAACCCCCAAATTCCCCAACCTCATCATCGAGTCTGAAAAATCCGAAAAGAACGCTCTCCAATCCCTGCTATATTGCCACACCAACGAATCGGTTGGACCTCGACTACCATTGAAGAGCTCTTGGTCTGAGTGAAGTAGACCCCTGTTATTTACTAATTCACCAAAGAAGCTGTTATCAAATCGATTGGATGATAGGGTGTCGAGGGCCGCAAGGCTGTCGTCCCCTCCGGATTGTGGGCATGATCTCTGTCGGAATGCGGCATAGAGTGGATGGATGTTGGATTCGTTGAAGATGCGATCTCTAAAGAACAAGCACCTCGAGAATCCGATGGTGTGGGCGCCTAGTAATGCGACGAGGTCTCGCACGCTTAGCCCGTGTGATTGGAAGTTGGAGATTAGAACTGGGAGATCATCAAAAGGGGATGCTAGCTGTGTGTTTGCATCATCCTTGCTAGCCGTTCTCGAGTCCCTCCTCCCTAGTGCCACATCCCAAAATGGCCCTCCCAACTACAACCATTACCATTACCATTATTTTACTCGAAATGCCCATATCAACTGTACACATTAAAAAACAAATACTGATTTGATATTAAAGCATGGATAATTATAATGACCAAGGCCTTTGGGTGAAAAATAAGAGTTGAGAGAAACATGGTCTCCACTTTAAATCCTCACCAGGTTCCCAAATAGTTCATGCCAAAAGATTTTATATGGGTGTGGGAGGGAGTATATTGTAGGTTCTTCCTCGGTTAAAACCCAGTATAGGAGTAATTAAGGACCCCAAATTTAGGGATGTAATCTCTTCAACCCGCACACTAAGTTCAGTAAAAGAAAATTCCAAAGAAGAAAAATCTC
>NW_006497943.1:0-17500 GCF_000471905.2 Amborella trichopoda
CATTATATGGACAGAAATCAAACGGCCGGGATCATTCAATACGACCGTATGAACACGATACCAAGGCAAACCCATAAAAATACCCCTTATATCAATGAAAAATAGACACTATGTAACTTTATTGCACTTTAAAAAACATACTAGGGACCTTTCTTTTTTAGTGGATTATCTCGGGGAAAGGATTCATATTTGTTCTATTCTTTTAGTAAGAATGTTTTTTAGTTTAGTAATAATGGAACAATTTTGCTCGTAGGAACAAGAAGCAGATTTATTCTACACCCGATAAGTACCAAGACGCAATGGTCGGACGTTGATCGCATTTTATCTGAGTAACTGCCTCTTTATTTGTTCATCATTCAAAGGACCCATTTGTAAGAATTTGCCTTTTTTATAATATGAACTAAACTTATTCAATCTATGCTATGTATAAAAAATGCTAAAAGATACAATATTATTAAGACAATAAACCTATTTACGCTTTCACATCAAAGTGAGATATAGTACTTAAATTTTTTTTTCATTTAATGCCTATTGGTGTTCCAAAAGTACCTTTTCGAAGTCCTGGAGACGAAGATGCATCGTGGGTTGACGTATAGTGCGACTTGTCAGATATATTGGGTCATATGGTATTTCCCCGTTCTCTTCCCCGATCGAGATATCCTCCCTTTCGCCCAAGAAAGATTGATTGAATTATCAAAAATTTGGAGCGTGAAATGCAATGAAGTGCACTTAAATATATTTTTTAGGGGGGTATACAAATTAATATTAGCAATTCAAATAATTTATGGTTGGCTTGGTTCGACCAATAAAATGAAGTATCCAGGCTCCGTTTAGAAACAAAACAATTGGTAATATATCTAGGATTTCTACTTAGATGATCATATTTTATATCATATTTTCTATTATATTCGATTTCTAATTTCTAATATGAATAGACGTGATTTCAAATAGAATATTTGGTAGGAGATATGAAATAAATTGATAAATTGAAAAAAAAAAAAAGAAGTCGTAGCAAAAAGACATAGTATTTGTCCATTTGTCCTATATAGGCAAATCCAAATCGGGCAGATCTTTACTCGGAGTAGAGCATAAACCTAAAAGAATTCAAGAAGACCATTCAGGAACAAGAAAATTACATCGTGATTTGGATTCCGATGAAACAATACATCAATGAGAAGGTAGTTCAATAAGTTTGTTTATAAGTTTAGTGAGTTTTTTTGTTTATTTTTCTATTTATAGAAAAGAAATAGAAAAATAAACAGAAACAGACCAAAACTCATCTTTTTTACAAAATGAAAGAAAAAGAGCTCTTTTATTACAAATTCGACAGGGCCTGCTATGAAAAAAAAAAAAAACTATAAATCTACACATTGATTCTTTTTTTTTTTCGCAATTTGGGTTGAACCGTATGCATCAAAAGATGCATGTACGGTTCCAAAGGGATACAATTTTATCCCAATCAACCGACTTTATCGAGAAAGATTACTTTTTTTAGGCCAAGAGGTTGATAGCGAGATCTCAAATCAACTTATTGGTCTTATGGTATATCTCAGTATAGAGGATGATACCAAGGATCTGTATTTGTTTATAAACTCTCCCGGCGGGTGGGTAATTCCTGGATTGGCTATTTATGATACTATGCAATTTGTTCAACCAGACGTACAAACAATATGCATGGGATTAGCCGCTTCAATGGGATCTTTTATTCTGGTCGGAGGAGAAATTACCAAACGTCTAGCATTCCCTCACGCTTGGCGCCAATGAGTTTTTATTTTTTATTTGATTTGAGAGAAAAAAAGACTATGCCTTCGCGATATAAGAAATATGATTAAGTAATAATAGCATGGCATTTCGAATTCGATATGAGAATTTTTTTGTTTTCAAAATTGTTACATTATGTATCGAAAGAGTAGTATGAGATATAAGGGTATTTCCTATTTTAGCTGATATATCAGGAGACCCATTTCAGCGTCACAAACTTTTTTCACACCGAAAAACTTTTAACAATATATATTTATATTATGAATGAATACGAAAATAGAATTTCGTTTTTTACTTAGATATATATTTTTGATATATATATTTATATATATATATTTTTTTTTTCAAATAAAAAAACTTTGGGATTGCTAACTAATAACTAACAGACGAAATATATATATAAAGCAACGGAACCATCATAGTATTTTTTTAACTACTCAAAAAGGAAGGGTGGTTATTGGATCATTGACCTATGTGAATAGGATAGACCCTATAATTATTTAATTTATTTTCGATTTCTTCGATGTAAGGTAAAAAAAAAGGGACAAGTGAATTCCATTATAGAGCCGTATGCAATATACAAAAGATGCCTGTACGGTTGTTCAATTCTATCTTTTTTTTTATTATCTTATTAGTCTTTTTCACCTTTCATTTCATTATGCGAGATAAAAGAATTTAAAATTATGTTATATCATCAGGGTAATGATCCATCAACCTGCTAGTTCTTTTTATGAGGCACCGACAGGGGAATTTATCCTGGAAGCGGAAGAACTACTGAAGCTGCGCGAAACCATCACAAGGGTTTATGGACAAAGAACGGGCAAATCTTTATGGGTTGTTTCCGAAGACATGGAAAGAGATGTTTTTATGTCAGCAACAGAAGCCCAAGCTCATGGACTTGTTGATCTTGTAGCGGTTGAATAAAGAAGAACAGGGATTTCCGCAAATATGCAATTTGATATTTTCATTTTCTCTTTTTACCAGGTTTAATATAATAACAATAAAATAAATATTGTATTTGATGAATCTATTAATAAAAAAATGATTCATAATCATCCGGTTAGGATCGATCTAAACCAACCCATTATGTATATGATTCAACATGCCAACTATTCAACAACTTATTAGAAAGACAAGACAGCCAATCAAAAATGTCACGAAATCTCCCGCTCTTCGGGGGTGTCCTCAGCGACGAGGAACATGTACTAGGGTGTATGTGCGACTCGTTCAGATCATGGATTAGGCCAAAAGAAAGAAAACAATTGATTCAGTATCAGTGATCAATAAGAGTGAATAGGATAGAATGGAAAAACACCATTCACTATCGAATCGAAAAATGAAAATATCTAAAAAATCTAAAAAAGATCTATCATATCCTTTTATTGTGGTATCAAATTAATTTATGGTTGCTATTGGTACAAATCCAATCACTTCTATTTTTCATTTAAGATGAGAAAGAATTCCCCATTGGTAGCAAATGGTATTCATTAAGCAGGGAAATCCTATTTAAAAAGCAGAAATATTCTGCCTTTACTCTTGACTCTTGCAAGAACGGACTAACAGGGTCAGCTACTCAGCTAATCTTCATAATATAATTAAATACCGTTACTGTATGGGTGGGTCTCGTTGTGAAAGACCTATTACTGGATAATTATGGGTAGAGCCAAAGAGTGTGAACTGTACAAGTTAACAATAACATTGATTAAATGAGGGAAGAGGCTCCGGTGTATAGAGAGGACCTTACCGTTTAAGAAGTAACCATAGAAACGATGGAACCCACTATACCTATTTATTATATTTACTACTTTTTTAGTTACTATGTTTTATAGTATCAATACAATTTCTTATTTCTAGGTGAGAGGTCTAAGAAAAAAAAAAAAAGGAAAAATCGTGGTTGGGAAGGTTATAGTAGCAAAAGCCATTGGAATTTTTTATTTTATACATTGGAAGAATCCGTTTTCTTATTAATAGACTAGAAAAGGGAAGGACAATAACTGAAAGAAAAGAAATCAATTAGTTATTCATCAAAGTTTCATTTAGTCAATGACTAGAATTAAACGAGGATATATAGCTCGAAGACGTAGAACAAAAATTCGTTTATTTGCATCAAGCTTTCGAGGGGCTCATTCAAGACTTACTCGTACTATTAATCAACAGAAAATAAGAGCTTTGGTTTCGGCTCATCAGGATAGAGGTAAGCAAAAGAGATATTTTCGTCGTTTGTGGATCACTCGGCTAAATGCAGTAATACGAGACTATAAGGTATACTACAGTTATAGTAGATTTATACACAATCTGTACAAGAAGCAGTTGCTTCTTAATCGTAAAATACTTGCACAAATAGCTATATTAAATAGGAATTGTCTTTATATGATTTCCAATGAGATCTTAAAAGAAGGAAATTGAACGGAATCCATTGGAATGTTTTAAACGGAGTTCCCTGGCGAATGAACTCCGGGAAGGTAGAGTAGAAATTAGTATGATAAAAAAAATAGGATAGAATTTGATAAAGTCGTCACAATGAACAAATACGTTCAATAAAAAAAGATTTATTCTTCTTCCCCAATTCTTTTTTTTCTTACGACACTACAATCAAATCTTAATTTTGATATTGTTTGAACAAAACGTCAATTCGCATTTGAGTTCGGATTGGTTTTTTTTTGATTCAATTGAAATTGAAGAGAAAGCCTATTTATTTTTAGTTCTAAGACCGGTAGGTCTAGGAGTCGACTCGCTTCTTTCAAATTGTTTCTCATTATTAAGAAAAGGTAACGAAGATAAAATACGAGCTTGTTTTATAGCAATAGTAATTAATCGTTGTTGTTTTAAGGTCAATCTATTCACCCGTCTAGATAATATCTTTCCCTGTTCACTAATAAATCGACTAATTAAACTCATGTTTCTATAATCAATTCGATCCCCCGATTGTATCGAGGGCAAACGCCTACGAAAAGATCGCTTGGATTTAAAAAAGATTCGCTTGGATTTATCCATGATTTTTTTATTCCTTGTCCCGAAAATATTAATTCTATTTTGATCGGATCAAAAATGATTTCAAATTAAGAAATAGAATTTTTTTGTTTATATTTAAATAAATATAGGATCCGTTGGATATGATATAATTGTTGTTATATATAATATGTAATTATTGTTATTATAGAATATGTCTTTTTCGTCTTCCTTGGAATGTAAGGCGGACACGCGAGCGATCGGTTCGATCTATTTCTTTATCTCCCCGTGAATCGTATGTTTGTAACAAGAAGGACAGAATTTTCGCAATTCCAATCGACTAGGCGTATTATGTCGATTTTTTTTGAGTAATATATCGGGAAATGCCTATTGATTCCTTATTCACGCGGTTTCGAACACAACTGGTACATTCCAAAATAATCGTTACTCGGGCATCTTTACCCCTAGCCATGAACCTCCTTTGGGTTTTTGATTGATTCAACTCTTCTATTTTTCTATTTTCCAATCCGAAGCGAAGAAGAAGAAAGGAAGGAAAAAAATAGAAGTTGCTAACTTGAAATCCAATTATTAAAGATTTCGTTGCAATCAATATAGTAATAATAAGTAATATAAAAATTTCTACTTAAATATTTAATTTAGTATTTAGAATTTATAATCGCTGTACAATATTGAAGTTTTTTGTATGATATTGTTGCCACAGCTAGTCCATTTTCTTTCTCATTCTATTATTAATTAAATATTAATTAAATTTTTAGCCTGGAAACCCAAGTTCTTAGTTTCACGCGGGTCAATCCGCTTTTATTCTTTTTCGAATTTATTTTGAATTCTAAAAATTAAGATAAGAAGAGAAGGGGAGGGATTAGTCACAAATTTTTGATTGTATCTCTAATTTAATTTTCGTCACCCCTTCCCAATTACTATCATTAAAAAAAGGGGAATATCAACGCATCCGGAAATAAACGATTGATCTCTATCAATAATCCTGCTAAAGACCCAAACCATATAGTACTTACTACCGGTGCCACGGAAAGATATGTTTTTAGATCTCGCATTTAAAATCCTCCTTCTTTTTATTCGTTATTGTAATTTTAATACAATTTGTAATACATAATGCTAATACATATAGAAACAGATGCGTATATGTAGTTAATGACTGACACTTGTATTTCTACGCAGAATCCCTAAGACAAATTGGAATATACAACTTGAAATGTACAATGATTTAATAGATATTCATTAGTTTTTTCTTAAAACAACAAATACGTCCCTTTCTGTTTGAGAATTCCCCCAAAATATTCATTTTTTTACGATGGGTTTCATATTATATTTATTTAGTACGTATATAAGTCTATTATTATTATATGATATGAGCCTAAAAAAGAAAAAATGACAAGATAATTGAATTTTGTATTTCAATAAAAGAAATAAAAATGTGGAAAACAAGACAAGGATTCTCTACAATGACACTGTAGACCAATTGAAAGGGATGTAGCGCAGCTCGGTAGCGCGTTTGTTTTGGGTACAAAATGTCACAGGTTCAAATCCTGTCATCCCTACCTATTACTTATCTTATGAGCAGTAACGAGGAATCAATTGAGATTGATTAAAATTGGATATACCTAAGCAATAGAGAATAAAATTCTCTAGGATAGTATATATATCTAAGTTGGGTTACAAAGTTATTCTTGTAATAATAATTAAGATAATTAAGGCGCTCTTAGTTCAGTTTGGTAGAACGTGGGTCTCCAAAACCCGATGTCGTAGGTTCAAGTCCTACAGAGCGTGCTTCGATTCTTCTTATTTGTTAGGTCGAAAATAACACAAAAATAATTGAACAACAATCTGAATTTGACCTCCTGTAGATTAAAACAAGTAGGAGGTCAATCAAAAAAAGAGATGTTAATTAATCAAAGATCCAATTGATCACCACGTCTGTATTGTAAATATGCAGTTACAAATAATCCAGCCAAAGTAATAGGAATTAGACCTAAGACAATTCCAAATAAAAAAACTTCAATCATTTCAATTTCTTTGAAAGGGGAAAAGGAGAGGTAATATCTATCCTTAAATTTTAATCGGTATTACTCATGAATCTCAATGACCAAAAATTGAAAATTGACACGTTAAGTAACTATAGAATAAATGAACTACCACAGAAGGTTTTTATGAATTGTTCGTTCAATTAATTTCAAATAAGTCCTATCTTGTTCAGACCGATAAATAGAGCTGAGGTTATAGTCAAAGCTGCTAGTAGAAAACCGAAATAACTAGTTATAGTAGGCATAAAGAGACTAAATGAAATATGTTCTTTTTATACATATGTTTCTAAAGCACTTCCCTAAATTTCCATTTATAAAAGATACGAAGATAAACAAAAATACCAATTGAAAGTTTTTGATTCATCAATTATTATAATTATAGAAGGCGGTCCTAACAAAAATAGAGTAACATAGGTAAGAAATCAATTCATCATTTGTGACATCTATCCATTTCGAAATTTCGAATCAACCGATTCATTGAGCAACTCTTGAGTTGAGTACACTAAATAAACAATACAATATCTAATATATATTAGTATATATAGAATATTTTAAATAAATTTTAAATAATTAGAAAAAAAAAAGTAAAAATAGTTGTTTTAGAACTTCATTCAAAAAGGAAACTTTCTTTGAATCACTCTGAAATAAAATTACCAAATCTTTTTTATTTTGATTATTTTTTGATTGTATCGACGAATCCTTTTTTTTACTTAATTTTCAGTTTAGAACGACAAGTGATCTTAGCTTATAATGAAAATGTCCTTTACTTTTTTACTTTAAATTGAACTTATTTTTATATTTTGTCTTTCTTAATTACATACAAAGCTCCATCTTTGTAATTAGTTCAAGAAAGACCCTTTTCTTTGGGTCTAATACAACAACACTCTGTGCATCACGAATATTGATTATTATTTATTTTATTTATTCGTTGTTTTCTTTCCTTGAATACTAATACTATCTAGTATTTTTACCTCATCCTCAGTTTCGAGTCCGAAGCTAATAATAGAGAAATTGAGAAAACCTTTAGATTATTATATTACAAGCACTACTACAGTTACTGCAGGAATTGTAATGATACAGGAATTTGAGAAAGACTCTATTGAATAGTTGAATAGTACAAATTCTACATGTACACGCAACAAGAAAAAAGAAATTCTCTAACACTTCGTTTCGATCCTGATTGGGAAATTTCGTTGCTGTGTCAGAAGAAGGATAGCTATACTGATTCGGTATACTCTAAAGAAACCCTTGGTACACTATTGACGATCTCACAAAGATCTGATTTCAGTGAATTTCTGTTTACTGATTTCATCTTTTACGGAGTCGACCCCCCTTTGACTGTACAAGAATATGCGGAGCTTAAGATGTCTGGAAGCACAGGAGAACGTTCTTTTGCTGATATTATTACCAGTATTCGATACTGGGTCATTCATAGCATTACTATACCTTCCCTATTCATTGCGGGTTGGTTATTCGTCAGCACGGGTTTAGCTTACGATGTATTTGGAAGTCCCCGTCCAAACGAGTATTTTACAGAGAGCCGACAAGGAGTTCCATTAATAACAGGCCGCTTTGATTCTTTGGAACAACTCGATGAATTTAGTAGATCTTTTTAGGAGGCACAAATGACTATAGATAGAACCTATCCAATTTTTACTGTGCGATGGTTAGCTGTTCACGGACTAGCTGTACCTACCGTTTCTTTTTTGGGGTCAATATCAGCAATGCAGTTCATCCAACGATAAACCTAATCCGAATCATAGAGCTACGACACAATCAAACCCGAACGAACAAAATGTTGAATTGAATCGTACCAGTCTCTACTGGGGGTTATTACTCATTTTTGTACTTGCTGTTTTATTTTCCAATTATTTCTTCAATTAAAAAAAGAAGAATAGGAAATAATAGTAGGAATTCTCTTATCCCATTCGGAAGGATATCATCTCATAATTATCTATGGCTGTTTATGTCTCTAGCACGACCACCTGATGAAATGTGGAGGAAAGTAGGACAAATGGCTGATACTACTGGAAGGATTCCTCTTTGGATAATAGGTACTGTAGCTGGTATTCTTGTGATCGGTTTACTCGGTATTTTCTTTTATGGTTCATATTCTGGATTAGGTTCATCCCTTTAGTAATTGGGTAAACTGAGTTGTAGACAGGACATGAAAGCGTAAGAACTCAACGGAATCCCCCTCGAAGAAGACAAAGAAAGAGGGGGTAGGTCCCGTTGAGCTCTTAATAATCATAATATTTTATTCGTCTAAATCTAAATGATAACAAAAAAAGGATTTTTTTCGGATGTTTCAAAAAACTCCAGTTTCGTTTTTTATGATATTTTTAGAAAATTAACTTAAATTACTTGATTCAGAACATCTGTTCCTCGATAGTATCCGTCCATACTTTATTTATGGAATAAATCTAAAAGAAGGGTTATGATAAACCTAGAAAAAAATAGAAACTACGAGACGAATAGGAATCTTTAACGAACGGGATCAAGAATGATTATTATTTCGACACAAGAAAGGGTTGTGGAAAATTCCTTTTCTTGTGTCAAAGATTAGGAATACAACTAATCCCTTTTCGAATTAGAATGCTTTCTTCCTCTCATTCATTTTTTTGATACTTTGGTTTCTATTTTCTGCTTATTTATCTTATGGTTAGTGTTGAGTTAAATTGAGTTAAATAGCATTCTATATCTATTAGAATAGAAAACTATTGATTCATTCGATGGAATTTTAAATGGCATGGCATTGAAATCGGACAATAGTGACATAATCATACCGCTTCGGTTTTGATTGAAAAAACAAAGAAATAAATAAGTAAAGTCAAATAGTCTTCTTCACAGTATACATACTATAACTAGTAATGCGTTACAAGTAATTCTCAAAAAATGTAATGTATGATATAAGATAGAAAACTAAAATAAAAAAGCCTAAAGACTTTTCAGAATTTTTTTGATAGAATTCCATAACAAATTTTCCAACAAAAATCGGGGTTCTTTTTAGAGCTTGGTATTGAAAATCTGTGGATCTAGAAATTCATTTCGGACAATTGAACCTTTTCAAACTGTTTCTTTTTAAGAACCAAAAAGATTTGTGCCAAAATAACCGATGCCAAGAAGAGCAAAAGGCCTTGTACACGTAATGGATCTTGAAGTACTATTTCCGCATCCCCTTGACCAAATCCACCCACATTAGGATTACTCGTTAATGGTTGATCCAGTTTGATGGATTCGCCCTCTGAAACAAGAAGTTCGGGGCCTGGAGGAATAATATCAACCACTTGACGTCCATCAGATGCCTCCACTATGGTTATTTCGTATCCCCCTTTTTCTTTTCGTATGATTTTGCTTACTATACCCGCCGCTGTAGCGTTATAAACATTATTGTTACTCTTGCTCCCGTCGGGATAAATCTGACCCCTTCCTCTGTTCCCGCCTACATATATGGGATATTTTAAGAAATGAACGTCTTTCTTAGTAGTGGGGTCCGGGGAAAGAATAGGAAAGGTGATTTCACTATATTTTTGACCAGGAACGGGACCTATCACAAGAATATTTTTTTTAGTGGGGCGATAGCTCTGAAAAGACAGATTTCCCATCTTTTCTTTAATCTCGGGCGAAATACGGTCGGGAGGGGCTAATTCAAACCCCTCAGGTAAAATAAGAACAGCACCCACATTCAAGCCTCCTTTTTTACCATTAGCAAGAACTTGTTTCAGTTGCAGATCATAAGGAATTCGAACAACTGCTTCAAATACAGTATCAGGCAGTACCGCTTGTGGAACCTCGATATCTACGGGCTTGTTAGCTAAATGACAATTGGCACATACAATACGGCCTGTCGCTTCTCGTGGATTTTCATAACCCTGTTGGGCAAAAATGGGATATGCATTTGAAATGGGTGCCCTGGTTATTATATATATTAATAGTGATACGGAAATGAATCGAATAATCTCTTCCTTTATCCAAGAAAAGGTATTTCTAGTTTGCATAGTCCAATCATTTATCCCGAAAATTTCTACAATAAAATTAGATAAGTCACTAGTATAGTTTCCTATCTATGATTCTGCTATTTAGATTTACTGAAATAATGTTACTGGAATATTGAAGGAATCTCCCGGGTGGGTAGAAAGAATAAGTACAATTTTGACTGTTTTGCTAATGTACAAAGTAACAAACATTATATATAATTTGATCGGTCGATCCTTTTTCAATCATTCATTGAATGATAAATCACTACAAGTGACGGAGATACGCGATTTAAATAACGAAAGATCCAATATTTAAAAATTGTATCTAAAATAACTGGAAAAGTAGAAACAAGACCGGATATAATTTGTTCATTATGAGCAAATCCAAAATCTTTGTAGATAGAGCCAATCATTAGTTCCCAACCATGGGGCGAATGGAATCCTATACATAAATCAGTTAATAAAAGAATAGAAAAAACTTTTATTGTGTCACTTAAATTATATAGGAATTCTTGAAGACAAGAGTTAAGAAAAATAAGTTCTTCATTACCTAGAATAGAATAAACACTTAGAATAAGTAAAGAAATTAGATTTGTTGAGAAATGTAAAATCGTATGGATACGATCTTCATTGTCCATCTTGATCAATTGGATCATTTCTTTGTAGACTCCGACGTGAAACTTTTGTAACTGCCTTTCCGGGTATTCCTTTATCATTTCGTCGAAGAAGGAGAGTTCTTTTAATTCTATGAATTTTTTGAGAATATTCTTTTCTTGAATATCATTCAAAAAAATTTCGGAGGGCCTAGTATTCCACCACTTATTAACCCAAGATTCCAGACATTTATTAAATGTAAATGAGAGAGAGATCCACCAAGGCAAAAATACTATAGATGCAAGATATAGAAGGGAAATAAATGCTTTTTTTTTTTGCCATTTGCTCTTGCTCGTCTGTGAATTTTTAAATGAACTCACTTCATTCGTCGACTCTATACGATACTAATATTCCTATCAAGTATCAGTTCTATTCCATTACAAGTCATCGAGCCCGTAACTCTAGTCCCGGTTTTTTATTTCTGATTCAGTCCATAGGTTGGTCCTTAAATTTAGAAAGAATACATAAACATACTATAGAAAAACAGAACTAGAATAAGAAAGAGTTGACTTCAAATTAAATTGAATGAAGAAATAAAATAGACTCTTATATAGAATATTGTTTCCAAATATATAATCAAATTGAAGCCTTTCGATAAAGGCACGAAAGAGCCATTTTTGCAAATAATATCTATTAAATAATAAATAGATTTGAATTTCGAGACGAAAGAATTCCCGGTTTTATTTTCTCAAAATATCAAAAAAATGTCGAAAAAAAAAACATCGCCGGTGGCCACTGTATAGGAATAATTGAGAGAAATTTCTGAAGAATACTGTGATGATAAAAAATGAGTGTCAAAACAAGACAGAAAAGTTATTATTATAAAGAGTACAAAAAAGATAAAAAACGTTGATTAACAAAAAAGGATAGATGGACAAAAACTATTTCGTTTTAGGATTATTCCATGTACGTTTACTTTTTTTTGTTCTAAGCATAGTTCGTCTGGCGCTATCGTTTTTTCCCTTTTGCTACAAAAGTCTTCACTTTTTTCAAAATACTTCAATTGGTACACGCAAGAAAAAGGCCAATTCAGCGGCTTTCTGTTCAATTTCTCGTAGAGTCAAATTCTCATCGGTACGAGTCAAGGGAATGGACCCCTGTCCTTTGATTTCCATATAAAGAACCCGACGAGCATAAATACCCTCTTTAACTTCTATTCTGATTGATTGAATGTCTTTCATAAGGAATCGGAGGAAGATTCGACGATTTTTTCCAGGAAATCCCCAACGAAAAATACACACTATTCCTTCTTTTAGATCAAATCGATCATAACCACTACCCACATTCCACGAAATTGTGCACCACAAATAGGAACTAAAAAAAAGACCCGCGAGTCCATAGAAAGACATCACGAGTCCTTGTGGAAAAAAAATGATTTGCTGAGGGGGAAATAAGGGTATAAAATTCTTACCAAGATAACTAGAGGTTCCAACCAATAAAAATCCTAATGAACCTAAAAAAAGGATAACGGCCCAGCAGAAATTACTCAGTTTTCGAGACCCCGCTATAAGTTCTATCCATATCCGGTCTGATCGCCAACTCATACTAGATCTAGTTGCATTTTATTGTAATTGGAGTTATCCCCCAATAAATTTGACTTTCATTTTTTTTGTTTCCGTAAATAACCCTCATCAACTAGTACTATATATGATGTAAAGCTTTAGGAGTAATTCATCAATTGCTTAGAGCTAAACAAAAATAATAACATCTTTTTCATATGATTTCTTATAGATATCCACGGACATGTAGATATATTGACTTTACGTTTCTTTCAGATTCATCCCAATAACAAATACTGATCTATTTTCAAATAGCTATAATGCATTTAATCATATATTATGTTTATGCGTGAATACGAGCTTCTGCTCGGAGTAAGCTACATGTTATCCCATATTCTACTAAATAGATATTTTTGCTATAATCCATCTGCCGAAGTCTTGAAAAAAAAATAGAGGAGATTTAACCTCATAATATCTAAAAAATCTTGTTTTTTTGAACATGAAGAGATAAAGAAACCATTGCAATTGCCGGAAATACTAAGCCCACTAAAGGAACAAAAATAGCGGGTAAGTTGCTGATAGTTGTCATAGAATGGGTACCTCGATTTAATATTTGTACCTGTTATTTATTGGTATATTTGTTATTATATTAAGATTTTAACCTGTTATAAAGATATCTTATCCTTCATATATAATTATACTATTATAATTATACTTAATACTTAAGTGAGTATATAGAAAGAGAATATTAAATAATATATAAACTAGATAATATTAAGTATATAATAAATGTAAATAAAAGTGTAAATAAATGAGCTTATTCATCTTGTTATATGTTTATACATATAATACTTGTTATATGTTTATACATATAATATATGTATGATAATCCACTTTGATTTATTATTTCCGTCGTTGTTGATTTTAATAATTCTTATTATTAGTCTATTTATTAGGCTATTCAAAATTTCATTTTTTTTTTTCTTTAGAATGATATTTTCATTTAATAAAATTAAAGAAAAAGCTTCTTCTAAATTAACGAATAATTCGTTATAATATGATCCAACACAAGGGATTTTTAGTAAAACCAGGGTTCTGGGGGGATATAGAAAGACGCAGGACTTTCTTGCCTAATTTCACGGCAAAGGGAGAAAGAATTCACTCTGTTTATTTTGTTTGATGGAGAGTTCTTGATTCCTAATCAGGAATCAAGATCAGGAATATCAATAAAAAAAGATATATACGCATGATTCTTTCTCGAATTAAATCTTATGTTACAAAAGAGAAATCCATTCTTCGTGTTTTGACTTTGATTCCTATACTATGAAGCGAAATCACTATTTTTCACCATCAAACAAAAAAAAATGTAGAGTTTATTAAATTAAGGCTTATAAATTTCTACTTGATTGAATTTTGATTCAAAGGAGAGAAAGCATGGAGCTGAAATAACTCACCCAGAACGCCTTTTAAAAGATTACGTGGTACAATTAGATCGAATAAGCCCTTATGGAATAAATATTCAGACACTTGTGAACCCTCCGGTACTGTCTTATTCAATGTTTGTTCAATTACTCTTTTACCCGCAAATGCAATGTAGGCATTGGGTTCCGCAATAATGATATCTCCCAACATACCAAAACTAGCTGTCACCCCACCCGTAGTAGGAGACGTAAGGATTGCTACATAAAATAACTTTTTATTTGATTGATAATCATATAAAGCAGAAGATATTTTAGCCATTTGCATTAAGCTCAAACTTCCTTCTTGCATGCGCGCTCCTCCGGAAGCACACACTAGAATGAGCGGTAAATTTTGATTGGTAGCATACTCGATCAAACGTGTTATTTTCTCGCCCACTACAGATCCCATACTACCTCCCATAAACTGAAAATCCATAACCCCAATTGCTACGGGAATACCATTTAGTTGACCTGTACCTGTTTGAACAGCCTCAGTTAATCCTGTCTTTCTTTGATAAGAATCAACACGCTCTTTATAAGGTTCCTCCTCCGAATGAAATTCAATAGGATCCAGAGAGACCATGTCTTCATCCATAGGATCCCAAGTACCTGGATCAATTAAAAGTTCTATTCTATCTGAACTATTCATTTTCAAATGACATCCACAATGTTCACAAATATTCATTTTTGATTTCAAAGATTTCTTATAATTTAATCCATAACAATTTTCACATTGAACCCACAAATGTCTATATTTTTGAGTTACATCTAAATCATTAGAACTTTCTCTTCTAGTTAAATCACTCTTATCCGTACTAGTTCTTATAGAGGAACTCCCGCTTTCATTACTATTTCCTCTTTCGCCACAAATATAACTATAAATGTAACTGTCATTGTAATTGTCACTACTAGTTAAAATGTAACTATCAATACATATTTGATAACGAAGATAATTGTCAATGCAACTAGTAATGTGATTATTCCAACTATATTTTGTATCATATACGTAATGATCATAGCGAGGATCATCAGTCTTCGATACATTATTCAGATAACTAGAATTCTGATAACTATAAAAAGAATTTTCTGGTTCACTTAGAAAAGAAGGGTCGTTGTCAATCTCAAAAATTTGATTTTCAATATCAAAATATATAGAGTAACTATCCCTATTACTATCCCTAACTAAAAAAGTGTCATCAGGTATGAAATTCCGCATGTACCTGACGCCGATTAAATGATCAACATTACTGTAATTAGAATTGTCACTATCATTCCCACTAGGGATGTCTTTATCCATATCATTTCGAATTTGATCTTCATTTACACTGGTATTTTCAATAGGATCACCAAGACTATTTATTGATTTACTTAGCCCACACCTGTATTCTAATACCCTGCTAAACAACATTGAATCAAATCGTCGCTTGTTCATAGAACTTTCTTGCCCCTATTTACATGAAAATACAATAGATGAATAGTCATTTGATGAAGTGGGGTACTGAAAATTTTTTTTTTTCTTTTTTGAGAACCCGTAGTATCGTTTTGCTATATATGCTAAAATAGGATGAAACCCACTTTTCAATTATAAATAATTAATGTGAAATAGTAGGTTCCCCATGCTGTGTCAAATTCGCATTGAAAAAAAGAAATAATGGTTCTCTCCAATAAATCTGAAGAACTTTTTCGTAAAATCTCGCCTACTAAACAGTTTCTATTATAACAAAAAACGAAAAGGACAATATATAAGATGGGTAGAAGAAGTTGTGATATTCGACTCGATCCATGATCCGAAACCGCAGGATATACATAGAAATAATATAAATAAAATAAAAAAGAATACCCAAATCTTAAGGATTCAGAATTAATTGTGAATCCAACAAACAATAGAAAGATTTAAGTGGTTTCGTCTTCTCTTTTTTTGTATTTAAGATCTTGTATATTAAGTATGGATCTATCAAAAATGTATCCAATAGTATCCTTGTATTCGGCTCAATCTTTTTAGTAAAAGATTGGGCCGAGTTTAATTTCAATTCAAAATTCAATTTAAGAATAAGAACAAGGAACAGAAAGTAATTGCTGGATTACAACGTATCCATTGCTTCAAATTCAAATTTGATTTCCTTCCAAACTTCACAAGCAGCAGCTAGTTCAGGACTCCATTTACAAGCCTCACGAATAATTTCATTACCCTCACGAGCAAGATCACGTCCCTCATTACGAGCTTGTACACATGCTTCTAGAGCTACTCGATTAGCGACAGCACCGGGTGCATTTCCCCAAGGATGTCCTAAAGTTCCTCCACCAAATTGTAGTACGGAATCATCTCCAAAGATCTCGGTCAAAGCAGGCATATGCCAAACGTGAATACCCCCTGAAGCCACAGGCAGAACACCTGGTAGAGAGACCCAATCTTGAGTGAAATAAATACCACGGCTTCGATCTTTTTCAATAAAATCATCACGTAGTAAATCAACAAAGCCTAAAGTGATTTCTCTTTCCCCTTCAAGTTTACCTACTACAGTACCTGAATGGATATGATCTCCACCAGACATACGTAACGCTTTAGCTAGTACACGGAAGTGTATACCATGATTCTTTTGTCTATCAATAACCGCATGCATTGCACGGTGGATGTGAAGAAGTAGACCATTATCTCGACAATAATGAGCCAGACTAGTATTTGCAGTGAATCCTCCTGTTAAGTAATCATGCATTACGATAGGAACTCCCAATTCTCTGGCAAATACAGCCCTTTTCATCATTTCTTCACATGTACCTGCAGTAGCATTCAAGTAATGTCCTTTGATTTCCCCTGTTTCAGACTGTGATTTATAAATTGCTTCTGCACAAAATAAGAAACGGTCTCTCCAACGCATAAATGGTTGGGAATTTACGTTCTCATCATCTTTGGTAAAATCAAGTCCACCGCGAAGACATTCATAAACTGCTCTACCGTAATTCTTAGCGGATAACCCCAATTTAGGTTTAATAGTACATCCCAATAGTGGGCGACCATACTTGTTCAATTTATCTCTCTCAACTTGGATCCCATGAGGCGGACCTTGGAAAGTTTTAGTATAAGAAGTAGGGATTCTCAAATCTTCCAGACGTAGAGCGCGCAGGGCCTTGAACCCAAATAC
>NW_006497943.1:22500-30000 GCF_000471905.2 Amborella trichopoda
ATTTATGAATTCCATTATTGAGTTTCCCTTAGTTGATCGAACAACCCAAAATTCAGTCATTTCAACTACATCAAGCGACCTTTCAAATTGGTCAAGACTCTCCAGTTTATGGCCGCTTCTCTATGGTACCAGTTGTTGCTTTATTGAATTTGCTTCATTAATAGGTTCACGATTTGACTTTGATCGTTATGGACTGGTACCAAGATCGAGTCCTAGACAGGCAGACCTAATTTTAACAGCGGGTACAGTAACAATGAAAATGGCTCCTTCTTTAGTGAGATTATATGAACAAATGCCGGAACCAAAATATGTTATTGCTATGGGAGCCTGTACAATAACAGGGGGGATGTTCAGTACCGATTCGTATAGTACTGTTCGGGGGGTTGATAAGCTAATTCCTGTGGATGTTTATTTACCCGGATGTCCTCCTAAACCGGAGGCAGTTATAGATGCTATAACAAAACTTCGGAAGAAAATATCTCGAGAAATCTATGAAGATCGAATTCGATCTCAACAGGAGAATCGGTGTTTTACTACCAGCCACAAGTTTCGTGTTAAACGCAGTACTCATACTGGAAGTTATAATCAAGGATTACTGTATCAACCACCATCTACTTCAGAGATCCCGACTGAAAGATTTTTCAAATACAAAAGTTCAGTATCTTTCGACGAATTAGTGAATTAACGAAGATCCTTTTGTACAGAATAATAAACAGCGAATCAATCTTAAGAAATTTTATCGTAAATGTGAAATACTTATTACTTATAATACGTATAATAAAAAAAAACAAAAAAATGCGGGAGAGAGAAAAAAGATGCAGGGTCGTTTGTCTGTTTGGTTAATCAAACATGGGCTAGTTCATAGATCTTTGGGTTTCGATTACCAAGGAATAGAGACTTTACAAATAAAGCCCGAGGATTGGCATTCCATTGCTGTCATTTTATATGTATATGGTTACAATTATCTACGTTCCCAATGTGCCTATGATGTAGCACCGGGCGGACTGTTAGCTAGTGTATATCATCTTACGAGAATAGAGTATGCTATAGATCAACCGGAAGAAGTATGCATAAAAGTATTTGTTCCAAGGCGGAATCCTAGAATTCCGTCTGTGTTCTGGGTTTGGAAAAGCGCGGATTTTCAAGAAAGAGAATCTTATGATATGTTGGGAATCTATTATGATAATCATCCACGTCTGAAACGTATCTTAATGCCCGAAAGTTGGATAGGATGGCCTTTACGTAAGGATTATATTGCCCCTAATTTTTATGAAATACAAGATGCTCATTGAATAATCAGAAACTAACCTTCACTTTTCCAACAACTCCAACTCTAGTCTAGATATTCAAAGAGATGAAGTCTCATTCACATAGTATGGATAAGCTAAATAAAACAAAAAGACAATTAGAGAGATTCATTACGAATTTCCTATTTTGAAGATCCTTTATTGGGGATGAATCGAGTCAATAGGATGAAACTAAACGAGTTCATAATGCCGAACTATGTACCGCGCACATCATTTAGGTGGACTCCGGAAAGTCACATAGGACGAAATGAAGAATTAGAATAGTAAAAAAAAATAGAAATAAATGAAAGGGGATTAAATTCTATTTAGACTATTTCTGAGATGAATCTTGGCTATTCCCACCCTTCAACTCCCCTAGACCAGACTTTTAAGTCTTTCAACCCAAAAATTTACCTTTTTTGGTCTATGAAGTATTAACATTTTCTTTTCGTTTACATATTATACTTTATATACCATACATTTTATATATTATAAAATATACTTTTTACTCATCTTTTACTATTCTAAAAAAAAGGTACATCTCCCGATACTTAAGATGGATAAATATGTATCATGATCTATACTATGTATAGAATCTGTATGTGGATTCATATTAATTAATAATTTCTAGAATAGATAATCATACAAATTTTTCATGTGCCAGGAACCAGATTTGAACTGGTGACACGAGGATTTTCAGTCCTCTGCTCTACCAACTGAGCTACCCCGACCATTCATGATACATCATCATCATTTTACTAGAGGACTTGGACTATGTCAATTAAAAAGACGAAAGGGGGATTACATTGTTAATTATTCCAATTGCACATTGGGATTCCTTATGTTCATTTGTAGGTCTTTCATATATATCACAAGGCTTGTGATAATAAAAAAAAGGGTCATTCAGGTCCGGTTGTAAAGTTAGAATGAACGAGAAACATAACAAATTAGAAACCACTAACGGAATGAGAGGATAAATAATTAGGGAATCATTTGGCCTTTTTGGGGATAGAGGGACTTGAACCCTCACGATTTTTAAAGTCGACGGATTTTCCTCTTACTATAAATTTCATTGTTGTCGATATTGACATGTGGAATGGGACTCTATCTTTATTCTCGTCCGATTTATCAAGTCTTCAAAAAATCTATCAGATTTTGATGGAGTAAATGATTTGATTAATGAATATTCAATTCATTTTTCAACTTAGAATTGATTCACAACAATTCTTTGATTTTTCATGAAAAATCAAAGAAATCCGGATTAACGCAGCCAACTCCATTTGTTAGAACAGCTTCCATTGAGTCTCTGCACCTATCCTATTCTTTTTTATTATTGCTTTCTGAATCCTTGTTTGTTTTCAGAAAACCGGATTTGGCTCAGGATTGCCCTTTTTTTGAATTCCTGGGTTTCTCTGAATTTGAAAGTTATCACTTGGTAGGTTTCCATACCAAGGCTCAATCCAATTAAGTCCGTAGCGTCTACCAATTTCGCCATATCCCCTTTTTGGTTTGTGATTCGTATCTAATTACGATACCGTTTTCCTTTTTCTTTCATTTAGATTATGAAAGAACGCTTGAATTCATTAGATAGTGGTTCGTATAGTGAAAACTGTTTTCTTGTCTATCTTCTTTCATCTCTCTTGTAACCTCAGATTTGATTCAATAAGAAAAGATTCTATTCTGTCTGTATCCATACCACATATATACACATATATATAGTATATATAATACTATCTTATACATTATATTATACATATAATAGTATTTTATATAAGATAGTATTATTACACCTATATTATACTTAGACACATATTTCACTATTTCTAGCATTTTTGTCATGCAATTTTGAATACTTGAACGGTCGAGTCTTTATTCTTTTGTTTTCGTATTAGCTCTTATCTTTATTATTATGTATTAATAATATGTATTAATATTCAATTATTCTATTAAGAAAATTAGAATTTAATAAGTTATACTTAGGAAAATCAACTAGTACAAAAAAAGAAGTTTGAATTTCAAATGTCATTTGAATAAAAAAAATCACTATCTAAATATTATATTAGAAGAGTTAAGAATGAACAGTTAATAGCTAAGATCCCAGGAGTTTACTAAAGTCCTATGTGTATTCCAATTATGTTATGCGAGCCCGCTTAGCTCAGAGGTTAGAGCATCGCATT
The DNA here is from genome assembly GCF_000471905.2 of Amborella trichopoda. The sequence goes on from NW_006497943.1 coordinate 25,964, forward strand.
TGTAATGCGATGGTCATCGGTTCGACTCCGATAGCTGGCTTTTCTCCATATCTTTGATTTTTCTTTTTTACATACTTTTTACTTTACATAGTTGGTAATGTGAAATCAAAGAAATTGAAAAGGCTTATTCCCCTTTTCAAAAAAGGTACTCATCTATTAATTTAAAATAATAGGAGGAGTGCGATTTATGTAGACCAAATCAATCAAGAAAAGAACTTTCATTTTTTATTTTTATAGATTTTCTAAATTCTATTTTTTAAATTCTATATTATATATAGATAATAATATAGAATATTAAGTTACGGCCGGGATATTGATTACAATTCATCCAATTATTCTTTCGAATTATTCTTTGTAGTACATATAGGTTTATGAAATTTTATAAGGAGTCTTTATGTCGCGTTACAGAGGGCCTCGTTTCAAAAAAATACGTCGTCTGGGGGCTTTACCGGGACTAACTAGTAAAAAGCCTAGAGCTGGGAGCGATCTTCGAAACCAATTACGCCCCGGTAAAAAATCTCAATATCGTATTCGTTTGGAAGAAAAACAAAAATTGCGCTTTCATTATGGTCTTACAGAAGAACAATTACTTAAATACGTCCGTATCGCCGGAAAAGCAAAAGGGTCAACAGGTCAGGTTTTACTACAATTACTTGAAATGCGGTTAGATAACATCCTTTTTAGATTAGGTATGGCTTCGACTATTCCTCAAGCCCGCCAATTGGTTAACCATAGACATATTTTAGTTAATAATCGTATGGTAGATATACCAAGTTATCGCTGCAAACCCCGAGATATTATTACAGTGAGAGATGAACAAAAAAAATCTAAGTCTTTGGTTCAAAATTATCTTGATTCATCGATCCGTGAGGAATTGCCAAAACATTTGACTCTTAACCCATTCCAATATCAAGGATCAGTCAATCAAATAATAGATAGTAAATGGGTCGGTTTGAAAATAAATGAATTGCTAGTTGTCGAATATTATTCTCGTCAGACTTAAACCTAACTAAACTAACTAGGGGGATTTTCATTCCTTGTCCATTACTTTCCAGTATTTTCCATATCACAGAAATTTGGATTAGGACTCGAGAATCCATATCAACGAACGGTCTAACTGTTGGTGTTGGAATAGTGGCGTCCATTGGTATTTGATTTGATATATTGCGGTCAATAACATCGGTGAATTGGGTGAAGGATACGGAAAGAGAGGGATTCGAACCCTCGGTAAACAAAAGCCTACATAGCAGTTCCAATGCTACGCCTTGAACCACTCGGCCATCTCTCCTACATAATGATTATGGTTTATAAATCGAGTAAATAGTGATTCATTCTTATTATTGGGTAGGTGTATACACTCCATTTTTACTATAAAAAGAGATAAACTTTGCCAAAACTTTAGTCGAGGTTGGGGGGGATCATTTTTTTGTGAAAAACTGTTCAAAACAATAAATAAAGGTATCTATTCATGTCTACGAAAACGGCATTCCCGACTTTTTTTTGAATATTTATATCGAATTAAATCACTTTTTATACAATTTTAGATCTTTCAACAAGAAACCCTTACCCCATAGATTTATTCGAAATTCATGAAAGGCCCCAAGAATTTTTAGATTTAATTGTCTAACGTATACCGTTATACACACAATACAAAACGGGCGGTTATTCTATTTTCATTTGGATGAAATCTAATCGGCTTCAAATATTTCTTAGTTTTTATTGATTCCTTTTGACAGGAATCTATTTGAGTAGAAGTTTCATTTTAATGAGTCTGTTTTTATGTTATTTCGTATTGTAAAATGCCCTTGTTTGTGGGATTTTTTATTTTCTCACGAAAGGTAATTAAAAGAAAGTATAGAATGAATTTCTGCCTATGTCTAGATCTCGAATAAATGGAAATTTTATTGATAAGACCTTTTCAATTGTAGCCAATATCTTATTACGAATAATTCCGACAACTTCGGGCGAGAAAGAGGCATTCGCCTATTATCGAGATGGTGCGATTTGATTATTATTTTTTTTTTATTGAATTTAGTTATTTATATCTTTTATTTTCTTAGTCTTAGGAGAAAGACGCATTATTATTATTTGGGATAGAAAGAAAAAAATTATTTTTAAAAATCTACGCTTGTTAAAGGTGAAGTTTGTAAATAAAACAAGCCCTTCTGTCGTGTATCCCCGATTAATGCAGCCTCAAATGCTTCAATCGTCGATTCTAGAGTATTGAGCGAAAGGTTAAGACCTATGGGTTAGGTCAAACCTACTCGCCTAGTACCAATAGGAGGCACAGAGGAAGAGGCACTACTGCTAGGAATCAACAACACGAAAACTTTGTTATAAATTATCCCTTTTCCTTATTAAGATCGGGGCTAACAAGAATGGTTGGGACAACAAACATCCATCTCGTTCGTGTTTTGGATACCCGTATAATCATCGAAGACTGTTGAAGTGACTAATTCCTGAAAATTAAGAGGCGTTTAAGACAAAGAAATTGCTGGAGTCACCCTTTTTTTATCTAGTACTAACATACTTGATGTTAAAGAAAGATCTTTTCCAAGAAGGTTGGCTAGAGATTTCTTGTAAAAACACTAGCCCCGCTCAGTTTATAATGAGAATATTTCCATTTTTTGGATTCCATGTATTATTTTTATTATGTACATAAAGGAGGAGCCGTATGAGATGAAAATCTCATGTACGGTTCTGAAACGGAGATTCATTGAATCGAATGACGACCGTAACGGATGTCGGCTCAATCCGAAGGAAATTATGCAGAAGCTTTACAGAATTATTATGAAGCTATGCGACTAGAAATTGATCCCTATGATCGAAGTTATATACTCTATAACATAGGCCTTATCCACACAAGAAACGGAGAACATACGAAAGCTTTGGAATATTATTTTCGTGCCCTAGAGCGAAATCCATTCTTACCACAAGCTTTTAATAATATGGCCGTGATCTGTCATTACGTGCGACTATCTCCACTATAGAAATAAAAAGTGAAAAGAAAAAAAAGAGTGAATCCATTAATAAATACTCGAAAAAAAAAAAATAGGTTTTCTACATATGTATCGTCTAAAACAACGATTTTTATCAGCTGTAGCAAAGAAATAAACTTCATAGAATTTGAAAAATGAATCTGAAGAAATAGGTATGCCTAGATACTTTATTCTATGGATAAAAGATCTAATTGATAGAGGAAGCACCGTAAAGATCAATTCGCGAGGTTTTGGGCCGATACAATAAGAACTGCTTATTTATGTCATGATATGACATAAAAGTTAGGAATCAACTTATGTAATAGAGTGGATCCCCTAAGGTATTGAGCAGCGGTGTAGCATCAGATCCCAAAGATAGTAAGCCTTTTCCTTCTTATAATTTTAAGAATTATAAAGGAAAGTCTTTTTCAAGGATTCTATATAAATTTATATATGAAACCGAGATAGTTACCTTTTTATAAAACTCTAATGATAGTGGAAATGCCTATACTTTATGAAGGTGGGAGAAAAGAGAAAACTGATTAAATTATTGACTAAATTAGTAAGCAAAATTCAAGTTTGAAACTCATAACCTCTTTCTTTTGGTTAACTCTAGAAAAAAAAAAATGGGATAAATCCATGAAAAATCCCATTCAATTTGATAAAGGGACACCAAAAGAACTTGACTGCTGAGCCGTATGAGGTCGGAAACTCTCAAGTACGGTTCTAAGGGAAGGAATTTATCCGCCTATTCCGACCGGGGAGAACAAGCCATTCGGCAAGGAGATTCAGAAATTGCGGAGGCTTGGTTCGATCAAGCTGCCGAATATTGGAAACAAGCTCTAGCGCTTACTCCTGGTAATTATATTGAAGCGCAGAATTGGTTGAAGATTACAAGGCGTTTCGAATAAGAACACTTTTTTATTATTTTTTTTATTATTATAACTAAATAGAATATTATTTAGTTTCGGATTTTTTTCTATTTGTTATAATCATATATTTGTTATAATTAATTGATTGTTGTCTCTATCAATCAAATAAAAGGATCGTTTCTATGGA
>NW_006497942.1:12151-25511 GCF_000471905.2 Amborella trichopoda
ACCCACCCTCTCTCTTTCTCTCTACCCACCTCCCTCACTCTCTCTCTAGCCCTCTCTACCCACCCTCTCTCACTATCTCTATCTGTCCTCTATCGCTCTCTTTCTCTCTCTACCCATCGCTACACTTTCTTTCTCTACCTGACCTCACTCTCTACCCATCATCTCTCTCTCTACCCCTCTCTCTACCCTCTTTTTTTCTTCTCCCATTTTTTGCCGCTCAATATATCTCACGCTCTCTTTTTGTTTTGAACAAAAAAAAAAAGTTGATGGAACAAATGAAAATGTGTGCCCAATGGCCAGCCCCATGTGATAATTGCAGAACACCACTACCCAAGGCGAAGGAATATGAGGCAGCTCTCTATAATAAAAAATTGTGTTTTAATAAAAAAAAGCCCTCAAGAAGAAGTGGCTCTCTTTGCGACATTTACTGATCTCTATCTCTCTCTTCTCATGAAAATCGTAGGGATTGGGTTTTATGCCTTTGCGAAGTCCAAGCTCGTGGCCTTTTCCTTTGCCCTGGAAATGTTTTGACAACGGTTGAGTGCAGCTATTCTTTGGCTTCATGGGTTTTTGCGGCAACCATGGCCTCCATCCACGGAGGTTCTCTCAAATTTTGTTCTTCAGGTGGCCACCATTGGGCCGCCCCTTTTTGTTTTCTAGTGGGTCCCAAAAATTAGAGGAAAAATCCTAGGCTTATAGATTGTCTTGCCGGAAATATTTTTTGGTTGGGTCCTCATCCGTGGGATAAAGAGAGAAAAAGGAGAGAGGAGGAGAGAGAGTGAGAGGTAGAGAAAATGAAAAAGAGAAGAGAGAGAGAGAAAGGTAACTTTGTCTCAAAATTTATTGACTATTTGAGTAGGACGTAAATACAAAAAAAAATAGTATTGGGGCTTAGGATAAGCTATAAAAAGTATTGAGGGATATGATGCGTAGAGGGTTGATTTTGAGGATTTATCTATAATTTTCCCTTCTATATTTACATTCCAAGATTTCCTTATGATCACTAATTCACATGCATTCTTAGACAATGGTATATATATTTTGATGAGTCACTCCCCTGATTTTTAGGTGATTAATGCTCAAGACCATTTCCATTGGAAGTACAACATCACTTGGGCTAGAGCTAGAAATTAATCAATATATGGATTAATGTTGAAAATGTGCCTTGTGATTGAGGATTCTAGAATAGGGTGTCATTATTTCTCGACATGATGAAAAAGGCTGTTTTAACGTCTTCCATATACCTATTATAGGATTCCATTTTGCAAGTTCTCTAATGAAAAAGGCTGTTTTAACGTCTTCCATATACCTATTATAGGATTCCATTTTGCAAGTTCTCTAGTATGCAGTGGTTTAAGTATACCATGATAACGATGTACTAGTGAACCTTTCACTGTTCAAGTTTAACAAAAGAGGCTAAAGATGAGTTGATCTTCTCCTCTAGTCTAACATTGTCGACTCTAGTGTTTGTAAAAATAGGCAGTTCAAATCAGAATCATATGACATGATTGGAATTGTCGTTTTAGTTTTGGCCGATTTTGATGATCTGACCGGGTATTTTAAAAAAATTCAAAAAGAATAATATAAAATCATAAAAAAGAAAATTGTTTGTAATATGTTTTTTAATGTTTCTCATCCAATGTGGGGACCTAATCTTATATATATGGGATGAAACCACATATTTCGAGAGTTGGGGGCTGCATATATATAGAGAGAGAGCGAGTGAGAGAGAGAGAGAGAGAGAGAGAGAGAGAGAGTGAGAGATAGATCGAGAAACTAAAGTTACTAATTAAATCTGGTTTCTAATTGTTTCATGGTTTATGCAAATCAAATTTTTAAGAAAAAGAGAGCATAAAATCAGTTCTAGAAAAACAGATGTTAGTAGAGAGAGAGATAGATAGTAGAGAGAGATTGGAGTGAGGGAGAGAGAGATGATGTTTTGATTTACATTCTTTATTGAGAAAGTGAGCAAATGGAGAAAGTGGAGAAAGTGAGCTATTGGAGAGAGTGGGATATAATAAGTTCGGTACCTAGGTAGTAGAGAGAAATTCTAGAGAGAGAGAAGATTGTTTTTTGAATTTTGTTTCTAATTCATATTTTTGGGACATTGTTAACGTTTTCTCTCTCTCCATTCCGTATCTCGCTCCTTTCAGATTTATTTTATTTTTGTTTTTCAAAAATCAATATAATTAAGGGCCTGTGCCTTCTTGAATATTCTCTATCAAGCAAATGATTATCTGTGAAATTTAACACTAAAAATAAAATAAAGGAAAAGCAAAAGAAAAATAATAATCTTTTGCTGGCTCATTTATCCTTCCTTTTAACTCTTAATTATGATGTAAAAAATGCCACTAAGCTTTTGAACACCAGAGCTTGTCTAGACAAGTGTTTACAAACTGTTGTGCTCTGATACCAGTTGTTATGCGCAGAAGCTCGAAACCCAACGGGCTAATTTTTTACAAATAAATTGTGAGAAATAAATCATGAAATATATACTATAAGAATACAAAGATTTAGGTGGTCCACTCCAAAAGGGCTACATCCATTATACCAATGAAGGTTACATCAAATATTTTGGAACAAACCTCGACAAAAACATAGTCGAGCAAACCCTGTTAAACTACTTTCACTTCTTTTTGTTTACTTCTCACAACTATTACCAACAACACTAGATAGAGAAGCGAGAGTAATGAAAAATTGACTTTCTCTCTAACTAAAAGAGAAAACAATTCAAAATGTCTATGACAACGGCTTCTCTACAAGAAACTAACCTCTCAATCTAGAAGAGTCTTCAGGAGGCACCATCAATGTTTCTCTTCATAGGAAGTTCTCTTCCCTAAGAGAAAATTGCATCTTATGCACAGAAGCCTTTATATCTTTCTCTCTAGAGAGACCACCATTCTCATACGTTGACCCAAATAGGGCATACAAAGTCTCTGCACTTTCATCCCATATATAAGATTAGAAGTGCATACTAAATAGGAAACTTCCTATAGATCTTACATATATCTCAAAAAACCAAGAGATATATCCATCCAAGACTCCTAATCTTTTTGGATTCTTATTTCATTTAGTAAATTTGTCAAATATCAATCTCAATTTTACATAATATGGGAATCCCATATAATTTGGGAATATCTCAATCCTACTTGAGAATATTTTAATCCCACAAGATTTCCTTATGTAAGTGATTTTGGATGGCACTAAATCCAACAATGTCCACCTTGGTGTCAAAATCACCTACTCACCATGCCAACATGTATTGGATAACATCATAAATTCTTCATCGTTTGCCAAATAAATTTATTCATCATTATTACTGAAAAATAATATTCACATCAAATTTCTCTACCTCGAACGTTGCATTTGAAACATTTACCACCATACCGAAAATTCCAAACCAGGCTTTGATGAATGCATCCTTTACTGCCATACCAAAAGCCCTAAACCAGGCTCTGATATCATTTGTTGTGCTCTGATACCACTCGTTATACGAGGAAGATCGAAACCCAACGGGTTAATTTTTATCAAATAAAGTATGAGAAATAAAGCATGAAACACATACAATAGGAGCACATAGATTTACGTGGTTCACCCAGAAGGGTTGCATCCACGAGCATGGCAAACTGAAATCCACTATACCAATAAAAGTTACCTTAAAGATTTTGGACCAAGCCTCGACAAAAACACAGTCGAGCAAATTGTTTTAGACTGTTTTCCTTTATTTCTCTTACTTCTAACACCATTACCGACAATACCAGATAGAGATGCGAGAGCAAAAAGAAATTGGCTTTCTCTCTAACTAAAAGAGAAAAGAACCCAAAATTTTTATGGGAATCGTTTCCTCTCATTCTGCATGAGTTTTCAAGAGGCACCATCAATGTCTCTCTTCTCTTCATACAAGAAACCAACATCTCACTCTGCAAGAGTCTTCCGGAGGCACCATCACTATTTCTCTTCATATGAATCTCTCTTCTCTAAGATGAAACAACATCTTATGGACAAGGGCCTCTATCTCCCTCTCTCACTAGAGCTACCACCATTATCATATGGTGACCCAAATAGGGAACGTTTCATCCCATATATATAAGATTAGGAGTCCATACCAAATAGAAAACTTCCTATAGATCTTACATATATCTCAAAAGACAAAAAAATATATATCCATCCAAGAGTTCGAATATTTTTGGATTCTTATTTCATATAGGAAACATATCAAATATCAATCCCAACTCCACATAGTATAGGAATATATCAATTCCACATAATATCTCAATCCCACTTGAGAATATCATATTCCCAGGAGGACTTCCTTATGTGGGTGATTTTGGATAGCACCAAATCCAACAACCTCCACCATGGTATCAATATCACCTGCTCACCATGCCAACATGTATTGGAGAACTTCATAAATTCTTTTTCTTTTGCCAAATAAATTTCTTCATCGTTCTTGCTGAAACATAATATTTGCATCAAATTTCTCCACCTCGAACGTTGCACTCGAAGCCTTTATCGCTATATCGAAAACCCCAAACTAGACTCTGATTAATTCATCCTTTACTGCCATACCGAAAACCCCAAACCATGCTTGGATACCATTTATTGTGCTCTGATACTACTCGTTATACGTGGAAGCTCGAAACCCAACAGGTTAATTGTTAGCAAATAAAGTATGAGAAATAACAAATGAAACATGTACAACAAGAACACAAAGATTTACGTGGTTCACCCAAAAAGGCTACATCTACAAGCATGGCAAACTTAAATCCACTGTACCAATAAAAGGTACATTAAAGATTTTGGAACAAGTCTCGACAAAAACACAGTCGAGGAAACTGTTTTAGACGACAATCCTGTCTTTCTCTTTGCTTCTGTTAACCATTACCGACAACACCAGATAGAGACGCGAGAGTAGTGAAAAACTAACTTTCTCTCCAACTAAAAGGAAAAACAAATCAAAATCTCTATGGGAACCATTTCTCTACAAGAAACCAATCTCTCACTCTGCATGAGTCTTTAAGAAACACCATCAATATATCTCTTTAGAGAAAACTCTATTCTCTAAATGGAAATTATGTCTTATACACAGGAGGCTTTATCTCCTCTCTCACTAGAGGAACTACCATTCTCATATAGTGACCCAAGTAGGGCACACAAATTGTTTGCCCTTTCATCATATATATATATATATATATATATATATATAAGATTAGGATTCTATATAAATAGGAAACTTTTTATAGTTGTTACATATATCTCAAAATAACAAGAGATATATCCATCCAAGAGTCCTAATATTCTTGGATTTCTATTTGATTTAAGAAACTTATCAAATATCAATCTTGAATATCTCAATCCCACATAATTTGGGAATATCTCAATCCCAATTGAGAATATCTTAATCCCATAAGGATTTCCCTATGTGGGTGATTTTGGATAGTACCAAATCCAACAATCTCCACCATGGTATCAATATCACCTGCTCACCATTCCAACATGTATTGGGTAACTTCATAAATTCTTCATCTTTTGCCAAATAAATTTCTTCATCGTTTTTGCTGAAAAATAATATTTGCATCAAATTTCTCCACCTCGAACGTTGCATTCGAAGCCTTAATCGCTATACCGAAAACTTCAAACTAGACTCTGATTAATTCATCCTTTCTGCCATACCGAAAACCCCAAACTAGGCTTGGATACCATTTGTTGTGCTTTGATACTACTCGATATACGTGGAAGCTCGAAACCCAACGGGTTAATTGTTAGCAAATAAAGTATGAGAAATAACGCATGAAACACGTACAGCAAGAACACAAAGATTTACATTGTTCACCCAAAAGGGCTACATCTACGAGCATGGCAAACTGAAATCCACTGCACCAATAAAAGATACATTAAAGATTTTGGAACAAGCCTCGACAAAAACACAGTCGAGCAAACCGTATTAGACTACGGTCCTTTCTTTCTCTTTACTTCTGTTAACCACTACCGACAACACCAGATAGAGACGCGAGAGCAGTGAGAAACTGACTTTCTCTCTAACTAAAAAGAATAAAAAAATCAAAATCTCTATGAGAACCATTTCTCTACAAGAAACCAACCTCTCACTCTACAGAAGTCTTCAAGAGACACCATCAATATTTCTCTTCATAGAAAACTCTATTCTCTAAGAGGAAATTATATCTTATACACAGGAGGCTTTATCTCCTCTCTCGCTAGAGTAACCACCATACTCATATAGAGACCCACGTAGGGCACACAAATTCTCTGCCCTTTTATCATATATATATATATAATATTAGGATTCTATATAAATAGGAAACCTTTTATAGTTGTTACACATATCTCAAAATAACAAGAGATATATCCATCCAAGAGTCTTAATCTTTTTGGAATTCTATTTGATTTAAGAAACTTATCAAATATCAATCTTGAATATCTCAATTCCACATAATTTGAGAATATCTCATTCCCACATAATTTGATAATATCTTAATCCCACCAAGATTTCTTTATGTGGGTGATTTTGGATAGCATCAAATCCAACACAAATTTGACCAATCCAAAATGAAACCGTATAGGTAAATTAGAAGCAAGCTCTAGTGGATCCAAAATTTGCCAGTTTTGATGGTTTGATGGTGCATTTTTTTTAAAAAAAATAGAATAAATATTTAGAATTCAAAAAAATAACGGAATTGTTTGAAATGTGTTTATTTATTCATTTATCATATTGGCAAAGATAAGAAAGGGCTTATTTTTACAATTTCCTTTTGTTTTTATAAATTTTCAAAAATAGCCCTAGGGCACAAATCGTTTTCTAAAACTTCATTTTTTTTTTGCAACCTTTCAATATCAAAAATTCATTTTTAATTATGCTTTAAAATACTTTCATTGGTTTGGATTTGTTTGGTATTTTTTTATTTGTAACACTTTATGGACCGGTTGCAACGTGCCTAGATAAGCTATTTGAAGTAGCAAGTTTAGCGATTACTCGAACCCTAGAGAGAGATAGAGAAAATTGTACTTGAGTTGAACCACTGTTCTAATTGTTTCCAAGTAAGATAGAAGAGGTTTCCAATCATTTCTTAGGAAATTATTGCAAATATAACTATATTTTTGTAAAATGTAAAAAAGAACTCAAAACTTTTAAAAATTTTGTCTACACCCTTTTTCACTGTTTTCGGATTTTTGGACAAAAATGCCCTTCACGGTAGTCTTTCTACCGTAATATATATGACAAGTATTACGGTAGTTAAAATACCGTAAAACTTTTAAGTAATATTACGGTATTTTAAGTACCGTAAAACTCTGGCCGTAACCGTGAAGCCAATTACGTTACTTTAAGCACAATAAAAACTAAAACTCATTCTACGACATTTTAAGTACTATAAAAACTAAGCCATGTTATACGGCACTTAAAATGTTGTAAACCCTTTTCTTCTTTATATTTATCTCTTTCATCTCTAATTTTATGTCTTCTTTACCTCTGTAATCCTTCTTAATATTTATCTATTTCTTTTTTCTCTAATTCTTTTTAATATATATTTCTTCTTTCTCTCTACAATCTCATCATCGTTTCCTTAGATAATATTTATCATGATCGTCTCTTTAGATAATATTTATTTCTTTCATCTCTAATTCTTTTTATGTTTATCTATTTATTCTCTATAATTCTTTTTAATATTTATCTCTTTTTTCTTTCTCTAAGTCTTTTTTTATCTCTTCAATTTGAGAGAAAAACAAAAGAACAAAAAATCATACCCTCCTCTCCGCGCACTTTTATTTTACTTCTATCTATCTAAAGTCTCGATGGCCTAACGTCCTAATTTCATGTACTCTTTTATGTCTCTCATACCTATCTATCTAAAGTCTCATTGAAGTTCCATCGCATTCCACATATTTATGCCTCACCTAAATTATCTTATAATAAATACATCGTGAATCTATCTCTTGGAGGCTTGGGGCAATTGGAATGTAAGATGAAAAAGGAAACCTCGTCAACTGTATCCAAAGATTTGTAATTTTTATTGTACTTATCTCTAAACAAAAATTGAAAGATATTGAAGAGATAAAGTTAGAGAGACGAAGATTTTTTTTGAGAAACAAGGTAAAATATGGAAAAAAAGACCGACTACTTGAAAAACTTATTGGATTTAGATGAAAAAAAATGGAGATTTGAAAAAATCGTGTTTAAAACAGAGAACTTGCTAACTATCCTAAGAGTTGTAATCCTTAAAGGGTTGGTTATCATTTGCATTAAGAAACTCCTCAAATTCAAATACGGGGAAGGAAAACTCCTATATATATCACCTTTAGCCTATGCTTTCTTTCAGAGTCCCTGTTTATCTGCATCGACCAAACTTAGTTTGTTCCTTAATTAGTGAGGATTTTGAGAGTAGTTTATTGTTCCTTAATTAGAGAGGATTTTGAGAGTAGTTTACTGAAGCAAAGCATGGATTCTCTGTTGAAAGATTCCCAATCTAAAGATTCTCTCTCTTACGTGCTAGAAGAATTGATGTTGAAGGATTCCCAATCTAAAGATTCTCTCTCTTACATGCCAGAAGAATTGATGTTGAAGGTCTTCGAAGCTCTTCCATTAAAAGCATTTTGCAGATTTACATCTGTTTGCAAATCTTGGAACCAACTTCTCTCGTCTCCCTCTTTCGTCCCCTCCTCTCTCTCATCCCCCAAAACTTTCTCTCTTTTGAGACCTCTCTCTCATCCCCTCCTAAAAATAAGAGAAACCGTAGAGAGGACAGGCTGTATTATGCTGATGATATTGACTACACGAGGGCGTCATTCTGCAAAGAAACAACTTTTTAGCATGCAAGCATAGGTATATCATTTTGCAGTAATGGGATACTCTGTTTCCTCTCAGCAAGGGAGAAATATTTTCTCATAGGAAACCCACTAAAGCAAAAAGAATTCTTTCCCATCCCAACGCCAAATTCTTTTCCATCCCAACGCCAAACACCCATGTCGATATGTACAACATCGCGTTTTCATTTGATCCTATCATCCGAAATATTATCATCATGGCAGTCGAGTGGGACTTTATCGACAACAAGAAACAATGCTTGTGGATCTACGATTCGATCATTCAGAACTGGAAGTCACTCGATGTTGGGCTTCCTATTTATGACCCATCAGCAGCCACCCCTTTTTTACCTCCCACTGCATTGTTGGTACCACTTGGTATGCCTTGCGTCTTCACAGTGTAGTATGTTACGACATGAAGAAAAGAGCTTGGGAGAAGATTGATAGCCCATTAAGTCTTGAGCATCAGCTTGAGGGTATTGATTTGAATCATACTTCGTGGTATTCCGAAATCTTAGAGTGGAATGGTCGACTTTCTTTTGTGATAACAAGGGGAAATAACCTTGATGGAAGTCTCAAGGCAGGGGTTTGGGTCTTTTCATGGGAAGAGAAGAAGTGGGTGGAGGCTTTGCGAGCAGATCTAAAGGAATAGGGGCTCACTGGACAGTACCGTCATATTGGCTTCTATGATGATATTTTTTTTCTTGTTGCATATAACAAGTGCATAACATATGACATGAAGAGTGGGCACTTGAAGAGATTTGAATCAGACTACGAAGTCGGTTGGTTCTTACCCAAGCCATTCCGACCCAGTCTATTCACTTGGAAACCAAAACCAAAACCAATGCAAGGTTAATTCATATTTTATTTTCAGGCAATTCTTTTAAATCAACATAATTGTCTTTCTATTATGTTTGTTTTTTTTACTTTTAATTCATATTTTTAATTCATATTTTTTATGTTTGTGTGGTTTACTTCTAATTCATATTTTTGGGCAATTCTTAACGTCCATTCTTCTCTCTCCATTCTATATATTAGTTTTTCGTTTTTTAAATCAATTCTTCTCTCTCTCCATTCCATATATTAGTACTTTTATTAAATCAGTTCTTCTCTCTCCATTCCATATATTAGTTCTTCTTTTATTAAATCAATTCTTCTCTCTCTCCATTCCATATATTAGTTCTTCGTTTTTTAAATCAATTCACCATGCCAATTTCTATTGGATAGCATCATAAATTCTTAATCTTTTGCCTAATAAATTCATTCATCATTCTTGCTTAGTGATTTTCTGCTTAGAAAATCACTTGTTTGCTCATTGGATAGCAAATTCTTCCTCTTTTGCCTAATAAATTTATTCATCATTTTACGAAAAAACAATGTTTGCCATCAAATTTCTCCACTTCGAACTTTGTATTTGAAACTTAGTACCATACTTAAAACTCCAAACTAGGCTCTAATAACACTTCTTGTGCGGGAGCTGTAAACCGGTTGATTTTTTGGCAAATAAAATACTTTTTTTGGAAAAATCGGTTGATTTTTTTGGCAAATAAAGTATGTAAAACAAGATGCCACAAGAATACAAAGACTTATATCATTCACTCCAACAGGGCAACATCCATAGGCACTGCAAACTGAAATCGATTATACCAATGAAACATAGAAGATTTTAGAACAAACCTCTACAAAAATACAGCCGAGCAAACCCTTTTAAACCACCCTCCCTTTCTTCTCTTTACTTCTGGCAACCATTACCGATAACACGAACCACTCTCCCTTCCTTCTCTCTCTATACATCTGGTAACCAATGAAAGTTACATCAAAGATTTTGGAACAAACCTCAACAAAAACACATTCCTTCTCTCTTTATACATCTGGTAACCAATGAAAGTTACATAAAAGATTTTGGAACAAACCTCAACAAAAACAGAGTCGATCAAACCCTTTTAAACCACCCTCTCAATCGATCAAACCCTTTTAAACCACCCGCCCTTCCTTCTTTTTACTTCTGGCAACCATTACCGATAACACCAACCACTCTCCCTTCCTTCTCTCTATATCTGATAACCAATGAAAGTTACATCAAAGATTTTGGACAAACCTCAACAAAAACCCTCCCTTCTTCTCTTTACTTCTGGCAACCATTACCAGCAACACCAACCACTTTGCCTTCTTTCCTTCTCTTTATTTCTGATAACCAATGAAAGTTACATCAAAGATTTTGGAACAATCCTTGACAAAAATATAGTCGAGCAAACCCTTTTAAATCATTTTCCCTTCATTATCTTTACTAATGGAAACCATTATTGACAACACCAACCACTCTCCCTTTCTTCTCTCTACATCTGGCAACTAATACCGACCATATAGAGATGCAAGAGGAATCACTCTCCCTTCGTTCTCTCTACATCTGGCAACTAATACCGACAACTTTCTCTCTAACTAAAAGGAGAAACAACCCAAAATCTCTATGGTAACTACCTATCTATAAGACTCTCAATCTTCAGAGCGGTACCATCACAATGTTTCTCTGACGCTCTCAATCTTCACGGCCTACAAGAGGCACCATCACAATGTTTCTCTCCCTCAATAGGAAGCTACCTCCGCTCTAAGAAGAAACATTGCATCTTATGCACAGGTAGCCCTGCTACCGCCCTCTCTCTAGAGGAAACCCCCTTACCCATATGACAACACAAATAGGGCACGCAAATTCTTTTCACTTTCATTCATATAAATGACATTACGAATCGACACTAAACAAGAAACTTTGTATAGATGTTACATATATATCAAAAGAAATATGTTCAGTAGTCGTAATCCTTTTAGACTTCTTTTTCCGTTAGGAAACTTATCACTATGAATCTCAATCCCATTTAATAAAAAAATATCTCAATCCCATAGAAATATCTCAATCCCACGGGAATATCTCAATCTAATATAATATGGGATTTTCATATGTGGGTGGTTTTGAATAGCACCAAATCTTGACATATTCTAAAACTACTTACTATTTTCTAAAATGGGTACAGACCTGTATACCCCAATGATCTACCAAAAAACAACATGATTCTTAGAAAGGGACTGCAATATTTGCTTTAGATGATTGATCGTCATTACTGTAGGATTGCAATTAACTTAAACATAAAAAACCCAAAATATAAAATAATTTTCCATCCAAATTGTTACGTTGTATGCCGTTAAAAAATTCTTAAGTCAACTATTAAGAGCTCACCCTGACAGCTGCCTAAATCTTTAATTGCTACTAAATCTCTTTGTTGCTCTTGATAATGACTATCTATGTTTCATTGGGCTACTCTTCCTCTTCCTCAAACTCTAAAAATTATTTATGTGATTTATAGTCGTCTCAATAGATTGCTTTTTGGAAAGCATGTTTGTATCTTTTTTAAAGAGAACATATAGGTGAAAAGTTTTGATGAAAATTTTTGTTGAATCATGATCTGTTTTAATGTACTTATCTTCATATCAAAATTCAAAGATATTAAATCAATGAAGACATAAAGTTGTAGGACAAGTTTTTTTTATCTTTTAAGTCTTTTTGAAAAAGGTAAAATAGACACTTATATTGGCTCCACTGAAAAAACAAGATTTTTTAAAAAACTTGAGTTCTTATTGGATTTCAAAAGATTTGAAATTTTAATCCAGAATATACGTGGGACCTCATTTAATTCTAATCATTTCAGGATTTTAAAAATAATTAAGTATTAGGAAAACCATTGAGTTCCTCAAATACGGGGTTTACTTCAAGGGATGGAAAACACCCATATGCAAAAATCATTTCACGTATAATCAATCTCCCCTCTGCCTTATACCTATTTTATTAAAGTTCCTGTTTGCCTAGCAAGACCAAACTTTAGTCTATCAGCTATCAGATTTCATATTGGATATTGGATAGTTGTGAGTATATCATTAATTAGACTCCAAGTTAAAAATTTTTTTTATCGAACTTTATGACATAAACCAAGCCATCCACTATGACATTTAATGGACCAATTGTGACCTCATTATATTAAAAAAATATGGTCTCATAGTATTCAATCCTTTCTTATAATGTGGATATCTTTGTAACGGGGAAATCTGGCGAGGATATATAAAAGGCGTTGTTTTTAGCCAATTATGGGGGTATTTTGATCAATTTATATTTTTTAATTTTGTTTTTTCCATATTTTTATTAGTTGTGCATCACTAAGATGTACACGCGCTCCAAATTTCAGATCATTTCAATTAGTAAAAAACGATGAAATTTACAGCGTGTGTTCATAAACAATAGGAGAATCTATGAAACAGACCAAAAAAATTTTACATAAAAAAATAACCCCAAAAAGTTTCTTATTTTTCACAAATTATTTTTTTATATTTTTATTAGGTGCGCCTCGCTAAGATGTACAGACCCGCCAAATTCCAGGTCACTTCGATTTATAGAAAAAAATTTAAAAACAAAACACTACAAGACAATCGTGACCGTGCGAAGAAATTTGGACAGCGATGAAATATATATATATATATATATATATATATATATATATAA